>JABSNV010001311.1:52500-100916 GCA_024085815.1 Flaveria linearis | reverse complement strand
TAAAAATGGACTTAAAAGTTGAAATTGAACGATTAAATGACCTTCATGAACATAGACGACAGCTAGAACACACTTGGTTTTGTTTAAGATAGTGATTTTGATCTTCAATTTGACATTGGGTCTGCGCGAATCGCATGAGGTTAATGAACAGGTGCGAAAAAGTGTTTTCGCTTGAGAAGGTTCTCGCGTAAAACAAAATTTCACATGAAGTTTGACTTTTTATTGAATTTTGACTTTTGATTGAATTTTGACTGTCGCGCACGAAAAATAATTTTCGCACAAATAGAGTTTTTGCACGAAGTACGTTTTCGCATGACAGAAACTCAATTGTTTTTTAAGTGTTGATGATCATTTTCTCACAAATGAACTTATCTCATGCATTTAGTCTTTGCGTAATAAAACTTAATTGCTAAGCATTTCTAAGTTTAAAGAGCAATTCACGCAAATGAGATTTTTATTGCTAAAAATTCACTAAGTGTAAAAAAATGTTTTTTTCTTGGCATAATTAAGTTATTTCAAAGTGTTCTAATCATGATTGTTTGTGATAATGCAGATGACACAAATGATTTTTAAAAAAATCACAACTGTGTAGCATACTTAGACGATGTTCCTGAAGGAAAGGAACTATTTACATCTATGATAAAAGGTCTGAAGAATTTCGCATAGTTTATGCCATATCTGTTGATCCAGTATATATTCTGAGTTGATAGATTATTTCTGGAGCACTGCTGCTCTAGAAAAGGACAAGCTGGAAATCAAATTATCACTGCTACTGTCAAGGATAAAAAGTGACAGTTTCCCAATCTATACTGAACAGAGTACTTCTTTTTGATGACCAAGAGGGTGCTCCAACCAGATTGGATGATGATGTAGTGATTGACTGTTTGACTCGAATGGGATACGAGTACAGATATCCAAGTCTGGGGAGAAGTGGTTACCACCTTATTGGAAGTATCTTTTTCATGTGGTGATTCACTGTTAAGCAACTTGAAGGCTGGGATGGATAGTTTGAGTGCTGTTTTGGATCCTTATTAGTATCACTGGTGGATGATCTTCCATTCAGTATTTCTAGTGTAATCTTCCAAGAGATGGTGAAAAATGCCACAGCTAATCTGGAAGGAAGTTTATCATGTATCCCCGATTTATTCAGCTGGTGATCAACGACGCCTATCCTGAGCTTGCCACTCAGAGATCTCCAAAATATGTTGTACAGACTATCAAGAAGGAGATTTTTACTCATCTCACTGGAGCAAGAGGAAACAAATGCTCAGGAGAGAGTTTTGCTAAAATTGGCAAATTTTCAGAGATAGAGGAAGATGTTGATGAGTTAGGAGGAGATGCTCAAACTGATGAAGCACAGACTGGCACTTCTGAGTTTGCTGCTAGAAATGATATAGATGAAGAGATTGACAGATTATTTGAGGATGAGCCTGTGAATAAAGAAAGAATGGAAGGAATTGTTCATTCTGCATCCAGTTCAGAGACTGCTAGTGATTAGATAGGGAATGTTCCCTATGTGATTCAAACTGATCAAACACCATCTACTCCAACTTCCTCAAGACAAAATGATGAAGATAGGGATACTGATTACATCCCTGATGAGTCTCCTAGTACATCGTTGAGGCGCAAACGAATGGCAAGAACGAAAGATTTCCCAGCAAGGAAAAGAGGACGAGGTGGTATTCCCAGGAAACCACGAACACATGTGATTGTTACTGAAACAGAACAAGAGCAGCACGATAATGTGACTACTTCTGCTCCTGAGACAGAAACTGTTCCTGTTTCTGAATCAGCTAATATTTCTGAGTCTGGTTTCACCACTCCTCCAAGACAAGAAAATCTGGAGTTTGATGTAGATACGTTTTTGAATACTCCTCCAGATTTCCAAGGGAGAGAAGAATCCACAAGTGCTCCTCGTTCTATAACATTAGAAGAAGAGTGAAGAACTTGGAGAAAGAAAGCTTCGAGAATATTAAACTGATTGCTGAATTGAGAAAAGACTATGAAGAAAAGACAAAGTTGATTAACATGATTCATCTTGACTCAGCAATAAAAGATACAAGGATAGTCTCTCTGGAACAACAGGTGAAAGTATGTGTTTGATTATACTTTAGGATTGGAAAGACAGTTGAATGAGCTTAGAGAGTTTATTTCTCAGACTTATTTCCATCAACCACCAGTTATCAGGTCTACTACGGTGGTTGGTGAGACGAGCAGGCGTCTCCTAGCCCATCTCCTGCTGAAAATGTTCAAGAAAGAGAAACAGTCAACGAAGCTCAAACTGCTGAAGAACAACCAAGTGTTAGTACTGCTGAAGATGTTCCTATTTCATCTGAAGTACCTATCACTGAGGCCTTACATCTACAGCTTTCGTTGAACCGAACATATGATGCCTCTACCTGTCGTTAATGAAGAAGATGATGAGGATTTGATTGATTATGATGATTCAGAAGATGAAGATGATAATGATGATGAGGATGATGATAATGATGATGATGATGATGGTGGTGGAGATGATGGTGGACATGATGGAGGAGATGATGATAATAATAATGATGATGATGATGGAGGAGATGCTGAAGGATTATCTTCTAATCCAACTGGTGATACTAGCATTGATAATGTCACTCGACAAGTGCTAGTGATCTAGAAGGATATGATCCACTTGACCCTGATACTGAGAATTTGTATGAAAAGGAACTATATTCATTTCAACAATCTCATCAGGTGTTGTAGAAGAAGAGTTTGATTGTTTGATGATTTGAATGATCAAATATGAGTATACGGATATATTTGGGAACAACCTACAGGATTTATTCAAAGATATTAATCTTGAAGAAGGAGAAATTCCAACTGAGACTGTGAGTGGTTCAACTCCTACTGTTTCAACCCAGAAAGAGTCTACTGGACAAATGCTTTATACACTAGAGGAGGTTTAATGTTCAAAGCACCACCACCACCTACTGAAGCTCATTTTCTATTTATATCAAAAACAAAACAGAAGTATGGTGAAATGTCTCATGTTATTAGCTGGAGTTATGATGGCGAGAAAAGGTTGTATGTGATAAAAGAAAGAATGGAGAAATTGATTATCTGAAAAGCACACAAGACTTCCATACTCTACGTGCTGCTGATCTTTACTCCATGGGCAAAGCTCTATTCTTTAATGAAAGCAATTACAGCAAACTGAACTGATGAGATCTATGATACGAAGGGAGATGAGAACAAATTTCAAGGACTTCAAAACTGCTAAATCAAAGGTGATTGATGACTCTGCAAGAATTGATGAAAATACGAAAGCTCCAATGAAAATAAGAGTCTATCAACATCCAAAATTCATCAGAAAAGTCCCTGTTCATGCTCCTGTTCCTCCAAATTCTTTAAAGCAATTAATTTCTTGGAGATGTGAAAAGGATTCAGGTCATGCTGTGATCAGATGTACTGACAGATCATTTAGAATCATTGATCCAGCTGACTTAATGAAATTTGGCAAAGACGACTTGATCAAGCTACTACACTGTCCATTTCAGCTGATGAGTCTGTTTATTTCTTATCTTGCCAATATGTTTGGATGACAGATCGAATCCTTCGAAATAAATGGAACGCTTATTCAGGTACTTACAAGAGAGCAAATGTTGATTTGACTGAAGATGTTTCACCGAACCTAGGGGGAGATTGTAGAAGACTACATAAGGCTCGGCAAAACAACAATCTCCGAAAACTAAAGATGTCAAGCGAAAGACAGTTTTACGTGAAATGAAGCTCTCACGCGAGAAGGACTTCCACGCGAAAGGATTAGACGCGCGACAAGCCTGTCGCACGAGAACTGTTTGTTTAGTATAAATAGCTTAGTTTCGTTTTGTTATTAAGCTTTTGATCATATTTCACTGTTATACTGTGTGATTTCGCACAAGACCTGTAATAGGTTGTTTTTGTTTAATACAATATCAATTCGATTCTTCTTTCATTCCATCATGTCTACATTCCGCATTCACATGATTGAGATCGTGTTTTGATTGTTTCTGGGAGAATTCCATGGTTTTACAAGGTGTTTGTGAGAAACGTATGTAATCAAGATGGAATTTGTTCCTATTATTCGTGAGAGTTAGATGTCTAAGGCCTGATAAGTTAAATCAACAAGAAATGATCATTCTGTGTTCTTGGATTTAACATGACATCTGTAACAAAAGGATAGATGATTGATTCACCTAAATCATTTCAAGTAGGATACTTAAATGGGACGATGTTATTGAATGGCCATAAGTAATGCGTATTAAGGGTAGTAAACCGTTGTTAGGCGGTATTTACTGCTTGCATCAATCGTCTATGAATCTTGGGCAAGTGGGAGATTGTCGGATTCTTTATGCCCAAGACACATAGAATATTGATGCGATTAGTACGTTATGATCCAAGTCGGGTTATACCCAATAACAAGCTTAGCAAACACAAATCAATATTTAATTGATGATATGATCATGCAATTAAATATTTACACCAACTTAGAAAATGGCTTTTCTAAATAAGTTGCATATGAGAGGGAACAAATTATTAATACATTTTTGTGTGTTCAAGATTTGAGCGTGAACATGAGCATGGATCTTAGGATTCATATTGATGATAACAAGAATTCAATGATAGGTGCTAAAATATAATAAATAATGATGATGATAAACATGAAGAACACATACAATGATGATTATGCTTGATGTTATTGATGTATTATTGAAATCATCATTCATAAGAATGATGATATGATGTTGAATTCATCATCCATGAGGGATGATGATATATTGTTGTTGGTGAGAAACCTAATTCACCCTAACATGTGGTGAATTAGTCACCCTAATAAAGATGACATAGGTTAAAATATATACTAGTCTAGTAATTACAATAATTACAAAATAAACCCTAGACTAATATTTTGTTGCTATTGTCTTCAAAACTTCAACAAACTTGAAATCTTTAATTTCTTCTAAGGTTAGAGTTCCCAACAATACTCCCCCTAAATTGTAGATTTCTAATGTGAGTTGAAGCTTGATCTTGTTCTTGTTAGATAGTTGTCAAAGTCGAGAAATATGTCGTTGATGCGGAAGCGATAGCTTTAGAACAACTATATTTTGTAACTTGATGTCCCTATTGTTTTTGTTGATGAGAGCACGAATACGAAGCCCAATTTTGTTTTTTGTATATAAGCCCAATCTTCAACACTTGAGCCCAATCTTCAATTGTTGTTTTGGTTTTAATGATGAAGCCCAAGTCCAAAAAACAAAACCCAATTATGTTCTTGAGCCCATTTGCAACCCTAGGTTGCAAACCCTAATGTTTCCATCAGCTTTGACCTCGTTACCACACTCAGTGGTACTGATACTAGGGCTACTATTGGAGGGCTGACTTCTCTTGACCGTGGCTCGCCCAAATCATACAAATGTGTCCAGTTACCATCAGCACCAACTTTTTCCTCAGAATTCGTGTGATGATGACGCAAAATACGCCGCTGAAGCTCATCAACAAACGGAGCAACAGACTGATCCTTCGAATTCAGCAACAGCACCTCTTGTGCAGCAATAATAGCCTTAATATGCTCCAGATTAATAACAATCGCCCGTTCTCTACCGAGAACAGTAGACGGATACGATAATATCGGATCAAGGATGCGGAGATCGCGAGCAGATAGTCCGGTGCGGCGCATGATAGCGTGTTTTCCGGCCTCGATGATCTGAGCATGGCCGGTGGAGTCGAGGAGGAGCCATGGCAGGACTCTGGTGGCCTTTTTTCCGGTGGCCGACATTCAACTGTGTGCGTACGGTGTCGTAAGCGTCGTCCTCCGGTGTGGTGGTGATTGCGACTGTCGCTGGAGGAGGAGTCGCCTTCATCACTTCGGTTTCGACGAGACCTCTCACCGACTCCTGTGTTGTTGATTTTGGGTTGGGTGATGATGAACTAATGATAGTTTGGTTTCGACGAGACCTCTCACCGACTCCTGTGTTTGTTGATTTTGGTGTTGGGTGATGATGAACTAATGATAGTTGAATTGTTTTCTTCAATTCTTCAATAATTTCAGCAAACTAAACATGAAAACTCATCACAATCAATATGAATCCACAACTCCAACTCTGATACCAATTGTATGTTCAAGATTTGAGCGTGAACATGAGCATGGATCTTAGGATTCATATTGATGATAACAAGAATTCAATGATTAGGTGCTAAAATATAATAAATAATGATGATGATAAACATGAAGAACACATACAATAATGATTAATGCTTGATGTTATTGATGTATTGTTGAAATCATCATTCATAAGAATGATGATATGATGTTGAATTCATCATCCATGAGGGATGATATATATTGTTGTTGGTGAGAAACCCTAATTCACCCTAACATGTGGTGAATTAGTCACCCTAATAAAGATGACATAGGTTAAAATATATACTAGTCTAGTACCTAGACTAATTTTTGTTGCTATTGTTCTTTAAAACTTCAACAATCTTGAAATCTTCAATTTCTTCTAAGGTTAGAATTCCCAACAATTTTGTTCAATGATATTATTTGTAATATTATTTAAGTGAGTTAAATAACATCACAAATTAATAATAAGAGTGTAAGGATTATACAATTAAAAGGTTACTTGTATATCCAAATAAAAGACTAGTTAAAATGCTATGTTCATTATTTAAAGGGAAAAAAATTTTTAA
Source organism: Flaveria linearis (assembly GCA_024085815.1). Taxonomy (NCBI): domain Eukaryota; kingdom Viridiplantae; phylum Streptophyta; class Magnoliopsida; order Asterales; family Asteraceae; genus Flaveria; species Flaveria linearis. The sequence goes on along the minus strand of JABSNV010001311.1, from coordinate 94,214 downwards.
ACCCATTTGGCCACCCCCCCTTCATTTTGGTTGGCTTTTTCATTAGTGGGGAACACACACACTAAAACATGTCTTGCACTCCCCATTCACCCTCTCAATAATACATGCAAGAACACAAAAAAAAATAATCTCTCTCTCTCTCTAAAAGGCTACGGCCAAGGGAGCAACAAGAGGGTTTTGAGAGCAATTTTGTGTTGTATTTTGGTGTTGAATCTCCCTAACAAGAGGTGTTTGCAAGGAGGCTTGGGGTATACAAGCTTGAGGGCTCCTCTTCTTGGAGTCTTGGCTGCATATTCGACATCATCATCATCTTCATCTCATTCCTTTTCATCCGCGGTTTTTGAGCTGCAGTAAGGTAGATTATGGCAGCCCTTTGTGGCTATTATATGATGTTGATTTATGCATACATAGCATGCTTATTCATATAAAAATGATCCTTTGATATATGGGTTGGTTTCATACATAAATATGGTCACTTAAGAACATGTTTTTCAGCTTTATAATCAAGTTTATAAAGTAATTATTCTGTTGCGTTTTCAGAAAGTTTAATGGGTTAAACTTGCATTTTGTGTTCTAACAAACCTTTCAATATGTATCATCATGCATGGAGGAATTTTATTTTAGAAAGTTTTAAATAAATATAATATGAAGCAGTATTTATGAAAGCATCTCAAAAGCTCCAAGGTTCATACTTTAAAATTTTACGTTTGATTATTAGAACAACAAAAAAAACTACAATCAAGGTCTAACTTTTACAAGAATCCTGGAAACACCGGTCACAATAGCGTTAATTATAATACTTTCAACACCGTTTAGTTTGATTACTTAGATGTCATTAGAAATTACTCATAGATGACGGTGTGACCAAAGATTATATTAATGTTGCTCCAAATCAGTTTTGGGTTATAAGAACAAAGTTGTTAGCAGATATATTCTCATTACGTTTTTCTAGAAATTATATTTTACTCTTTTCATAGAAACTGAGTACGACCCATTTGCAAAAAAAAAAAAAAAAAAAAAAAAAAAAAAAAAAAAAAAAAAACCATCCAAAGCTCTACAACTTTTTCTACACTTACTGAACATCGGCAGTTTAAACTAGCCAGGTAATATTGCATCCATTTCGCAAAAGGCTTCTACCAGGGATCATATTGGCACTCAGTATGTAAGTTCACAAATTGTACAATCATCTAAGGTCACTTTTCACGCCGCAACTTGGAAAGTAAACAATATGTGTGTGCATTTATATATATACCGAAACTGATGTCCTTAAAATGTATGATACTTAAAAGAATCAAAGGAAACACATTTTGGAAATAAATAAGACCCGCCGCGAAGCGCGGGCATAGATTACTAGTTTGTAATAAAACACAGGTGAACCTACAGGGTCGCTAGTTCAATGACTAAAGTAACATGATATATGTAGATTTTAAACGTCTCCTAAAAGTCTAGGGATGACTTTCTATCATTTACCAATGAGTAAATGACAAATATGACAGCTTAGAGTCCCTCGGTATCCATATAAACTTTTGTCAACGTGACCAACTTATGTATCTTGAAAAATGTGTGGATGCTACAAATTTTTTAAAAGTTATAATTAGGTTATCGAACTAATTAGAAAGAAAAAAAAAACTTTGTATAAGTTCCGTCAACTTTATCATTAGTGTTATTATAAGCGAAATCCATACAAAAGGGACCTATATATGTGTTAGCAATATTGAGTTTTTCGGTTGTTATTAATTAATTGGATAAAAAGTTCGGATTGTCCTAAAGTTGTATTTTGACATTATGATTGTCTGAGATTTCACAAATTTTTCTTTAGGTTAATTATATAACACACTCTATCAAATTCTACTTATGTCTATGTAGCAACATACCTCATTGATGTGAGCTCACGAGTATCTATACAATTACAAAGATATATTTCAAATTAAAGATAACTAACTAACGTTGACATCTTATTTTCTATTAATGGGAACACATTATTGTTTCCGTGTGCCTTGCCATGTCATCATGTAGACCAGTAGTATCATACCTTTTCAAGCCCTTTAGTCCGGTTGTTATTTATATTTTTTTAGTATAGTTGAAATCATGTAAATATTTAAACTTTTAGAGTCAATGTCTTCTTTCTCTTTCATTGAATGTGAGCATTTACTTATGTGCTTTCACGCCTCGTCGAGAAAGTACATTCAAGGGACCTCGCTTAAGGGTGACTTGTCACACGACGATTGGTCGATGAGTAGAATTTCAAGGGGCATGCCAATTGATGTTAAATAGGACAGGCCCGTGAAAAGCGACAACAAATCCTCCTTAGGGCAAAATAGCCCTTTGTGCCCTTTATCCATGAGGCCATGACTCTTTTCTACATGACCTTCTAAGACATTATGGTGTTCACATTTTCCAAGTCCACCCCATGGTTTTATGACGGATGAGCCACTCTAAGTTATGTTATCGGGCACACAAGCCGGTTATTAAGGTGTTCGTTCTAACATCGTGCAAATGTTTATATTTTGCAAACATATTATGTTTCTTTTGCCAAATTTGATTTTAATAATTCAAACTATTATTAATTGATTCATAATAATCTATACTATTCATTTGACATGTAACGCTTTCAACTTTCAGTTTTATTATCAACAACATCCCAGTAATATAATTATCAAAATTTATGATCGATTTATATTTATTTTAGGTTTATTTAGCTTGTATGTTTCTTTATTTTATTCATAATCATTATTGTAAACAAAATGACGTGCTAAATGCTAATCACATGTAAATGTTTGATAATTATATTACTGTGACTGTTTTTTATAATAAAGGTAAAAGTTAAAAATGATAACTTAAAAATGTTAACTGTCAAATCAATAGTATGAATTATCGTGGTTCAACGAATTTTTTATATTTTTAGTATTAAAATGCTAAAAAATACACAAGATATTCTGGTTTTGATTCCACCGGGACCCACTTTGGAATCACCAAGCCACTATGTATTCTATCCTTCTCGCTCCAATAATCAAAATATTATTACAACTTAACTCATCTCTCTTGTTGACTCTGTTGTTCCTACCGTCACAATTACCATCATTTCCGTCACTATAACTCACCATCACCATTCACATACACCCACACACATATGGCCACTTGCCCCCCCTTCGATTTCTCCGGCGACTACTACCAAATCTCCGGCGACGGTTGCCGGAGACAGACCAGCTTCTTCGCCGGAAAAGCCGTCCTCAATCAAGGCGTCGGGTACTCCGTAATCCTCGGGTTCGGAGCCTTCTTCGCCTTCTTCACCTCCTTTCTGGTACACACAATAATTTATACTATCAGTTTGACCAATAATAATATTTATTTTTATTTTTCAAGCAATCTTATTTATTGATTTACATTTGCTTTCCATTTCATGATAATGATCGTGAATAAAAAAAGAAACATACAGAGTGAAGAGTGAAAATTTAATGAAAATCTAGTGAGAATCAATGATAACTATACTATTAAGATCGTATTCAGGCCTTAGCAATAAATATGAAAGTTTGGATAATTATTAGTCAAAGTGATATCGTTTGGATTATTAATATTCAATTCTATTCTGTTAGCTCCGAGTTATTATTATTATTACAACCTTCAGGGTTTGAAGGTTTTGGGTTCAACTTTCACTCAAAGTTGTTATAAAAATCTGTTAATATTATTATTGTAGGTTTGGTTGGAGAAAAGGTATGTGGGAGGTAGACATACGTCGGAGTGGTTTAACACCGCCGGAAGGAACGTTAAAACGGGGTTAATTGCGAGTGTTATTGTGTCTCAGGTAACGGTTTTATGGTGGTTCCGTTTGTTTGTGATCGGAAAATTGAGTTGACTCGGTTGCGTTGACTTTTCCGATCCCTATGGAAAAGGCTTCGAACATGACAAAATCAAATAGGACCAGTGTGGTTTGTTTTGAACTTTTGATTGCTGTGATTTAGAAAGTTCTATTGCAAGTGGGGTTTTTTAATGATTTTAGTTAAAAAAGTTATGTTTTTAAAACTGGACTGGTGGTTGCACCGTGAACCGGTTACATAACTGACCTTGTTAAGTCAATGTGAGACGTATCTATGTGAATTAGTTGGTTATCAGTCCTACTGGTTGAAGTGTTGAACTGATGAACTGGATCGATTGTATCGGATTTTATTTTCTTTTACTTTATTTCATTGGATGATCGAATTAGATTTCAATTTGTTTACTATGTTCTATATTTTTTCTATTTAATCTTCAAATTTGTTTATTTTATTTACTGTTTTTTAACTTTAAAATTAGATTTTTTTCTTACTTTTTATTTTTCTCTTACTATATTTTGTTTTTAGAGTTAATTACACAAATAGTCCCTGTGGTTTACCTAAAGTAACAAGGTTAGGTACTAATTTTTTGAGTAACAACTTTGAGTATCGTGGTTACTATTTTGTAACACATGTGGGTACTAAGCGCAACGTCCGTTTGTTTTAACGGATTACCCTATCACGTGTGAAAAACGTGAGGGTAATTTAGTCAAACCAATTAGAAAAGTATAGAGTTAATTAAACAAATAGTCCCTGTGGTTTACCTAAAGTAACAAGTTTGGGTACTAACTTTTTTGAGTAACAACTTTGAGTATTGTGGTTACTATTTTGTAACACCTGTGGGTACTAAGCGTAACGGTCGTGTGTTTTTAACAGATTACCCCATCACGTGCCAAAAACGTGAGGGTAATTTAGTCAAATCAAATAGTAACGTATACTTTACCAATTTAAACCCTTGCTTCATCATCGTCTTCATTTCTTCTTCATCATTTCATCATCTTCATCATCTTCATTTCTCTTCAACGACTTCAAAAATTGAAGCCCTAATTGTTTCAATTAACCATGGTTATGTGCAATATGATAGAGCAGCCATAATAAAAAACTCTTGGACTAACAATAACCCTGGACGACGCTTCTACACTTGCCCACAACTGGTAATTTCTTCTAAACCATCTGCAACTTCTGAATCCGTCATTACATCTGCATCTGCTTCGTGTTTATTGCAGCGATGTAAAAGATGTAATGACGGATTCAGAAGTTGCAGATGGTTTAGAAGAAATTACCAATTGTGGGCAAGAGTAGAAGCGTCGTCCAGGGTTGTTGTTAGTCCAAGAGTTTTTTATTATGGCTGCTCTATCACATTTGCACATAACCATGGTTACTTGAAACAATTAGGGCTTCAATTTTTGAAGTCGTTGAAGAAGAAATGAAGATGATGATGATGATGAAGAAGAAATGAAGACGATGATGAAGCAAGGGTTTAAATTGGTAAAGTATACGTTACTATTTGATTTGACTAAATTACCCTCATGTTTTTGGCACGTGATGGGGTAATCCGTTAAAAACACACGACCGTTACGCTTAGTACCCACAGGTGTTACAAAATAGTAACCACAATACTCAAAGTTGTTACTCAAAAAAGTTAGTACCCAAACTTGTTACTTTAGGTAAACCACAGGGACTATTTGTGTAATTAACTCTATACCTTTCTATTTGGTTTGACTAAATTACCCTCACGTTTTTCACACGTGATGGGGTAATCCGTTAAAAACAAACGGACGTTGCGCTTAGTACCCACATGTGTTATAAAATAGTAACACGATACTCAAAGTTGTTACTAAAAAAAGTTAGTACCCAAACTTGTTACTTTAGGTAAACCACAGGACTATTTGTGTAATTAACTCTTGTTTTTATAATTTGAAGTATTTTCATATTTTTTCTTGGATTATTTATGCATATTTTTAACTTTTAAATAATTTACGATTTAATTTAGTTTTTTAAAATCGGTCCGATTGTCAAGCTAGTTGATTGGTAAAACATTCTGTTTAATGACTAATCCCGTTATGAAAACATCTAAAAGATTGATTCCAACACAAATTGCTTTGGTTAACGAGGTTACTTTGTTTTGACCCGACCAAAATTAACTCAAACATTAGGGCCTGACAAAATTAACATGATCCGTGAAATCAAGAACATAATATAAAATGAAAACAAACCAAAACAACTTACCAACACACGGGTGAGTACCGGTCTGGGTCATATATAGGCTCGGTCCTAAGCGGACCCGCCTTCGAAGTCCGGTTCCAGGTCGAATGCATATTTTTTCATAGATTTGGGCTCGCTCTTAATCATTGTATGATCTTAAAATTGTCTTCATAGTGGACTTGGGCTGCAACCATACTACAAAGTTCAAATGTAGCCTGGCAGTATGGAGTCAGTGGTCCATTCTGGTACGCCAGTGGTGCCACCATCCAGGTTCTAGACTCACCACACCACACCCTTCTAGCTCCATTTCTCATGCTTTGTAACTTGTACTCTATGCATAAACACTTGTACCTTTGCATAAACAGGTACTCTTGTTTGGTGTAATGGCCATAGAGATCAAAAGAAAGGCTCCTCATGCTCACACTGTTTGCGAAATCGTTAAAGCCCGGTACATATAAGTTTACATTGCTATACTTGTCCAGTCTGGTTCTGAAAACACTGTATCTTTGTCAGATGGGGGACGGCTGCACATCTCGTGTTTTTGGCATTCTGTTTCATGACAAACATCATAGTAACAGCAATGCTGCTTCTTGGCGGCTCCGCGGTGGTCAATGCACTCACCGGAGTCAACATTTACGCCGCCAGTTTTCTAATACCGCTAGGCGTTATCGTATACACACTTGCTGGAGGATTAAAGGCCACTTTTTTGGCTAGTTATATACATTCTGTTATAGGTAATCTTGCATGCATTCCATTGGTTGACTTTATAATCAAACCTATTATATCTCATGCTGTTTTGGTTTGTTTATCAGTGCACGCGGTGCTAGTGATCTTCGTGTTCTTAGTGTACACGGCTAGTAGTGAGCTTGGTAGCCCGAGTGCTGTCTATAGACGGCTTGTTGAAGTCTCGAGCCAATCGAGAATGTGTCAAGAACCTATGTCCCACGACGGGCAAGCTTGTGGCCCGGTTTCGGGAAACTACAAAGGATCTTATCTAACCATGTTGAGCTCGGGTGGGCTCGTTTTCGGTATAATCAACATTGTTGGTAACTTCGGTACTGTTTTCGTCGACAACGTAAGTGTTACTTACCATAATATAATCTAGACCACACCTGACTATGTGTTGGCTTTATAATGCTTGTTTTTTATCTTTAGGGATACTGGGTCAGTGCCATTGCGGCTAGACCCTCGTCGACCCATAAAGGTACTTGTTAGGCGGGCTCGTGTGGTTCGCTGTGCCATTCTCGTTGGCTACATCACTTGGGTTAGGAGCTCTAGCCCTTGACCTCCCATTAACTGCAAGTGAAGCGAGCCACGGGCTTGTTCCTCCGGCTACGGCTATGGCTTTGATGGGAAAGGGGGTGCAGTTCTCCTTCTCACTATGCTTTTCATGTGAGTTACAACTTACAAGTTATGATCTTGATCAAGAAAACCAGATAGACAGTTTTATCTGTTTCTTTATAAATGAGTCGATTTGGGTTATGTTTTATCTTTAATGGTCAATAGGCCCCTAAAAAAACATCTGGCTGACCTAAATCCTGAACCCTAAACCCTGAATCCTTAACATAGAATTCCTGACCCGCAAACTTGTACTGACTTGTTCATTATACTTTTGCATCAGGGCTGTAACATCTGCTGGTTCTTCCGAGTTAATCGCAGTATCATCACTCTGCACATATGACATCTACCGTACATACATCAATCCGGATGCCACGGGGAAACAAATCTTGAGAGTTTCTCGACTAGTCGTGTTATCATTCGGATGTTTCATGGGAATTCTAGCAGTCATACTAAACAAAGCCGGGGTGTCCCTCGGTTGGATGTACTTAGCCATGGGCGTGTTCATCGGGTCAGCTGTTATCCCAATCGCCTTCATGCTCCTATGGCGAAAAGCCAATGCATTGGAGCCATCCTAGGCACCATAGTCGGGTGTGTCCTCGGGATCATAACTGGTTATCGGTTACTAGCGTGGAATATGGTCGGGTCAACCTAGACACAACAGGAAGAAACGCGCCTATGCTCGCTGGGAATCTAGTCTCGATCCTAACCGGTGGTGCAGTTCACGCTATTTGCAGCTTCTTGAGACCTCAAAACTATGATTGGGAAACTACTAAACAGATAACAGTTGTTGAGAAGGAGAAGAGTGAACTTGCAGTTGATGAGTTTAAGGAAGAGAAGCTAATCAATGCCAAGAAATGGATCATCAAATGGGGCGTCGGTTTACCTTCGTGATCGTCGTATTATGGCCTCTTTTTCGCTCCCAGCGAGTAAGATCATCGTCCGGTTACACTTCTATGTGTTACTTTGTAGCCGTGGCAAAATAAACGGGTTAGGTCACAGGTCAAAATTTTATAATTATATAGTACACGTCAAAACTGGTGGTTTGTCTGGAACGATTCAAGATGCAAGTATTTGAAATTTTGAATACCCGTCACAAAGATTCTCGACCACTTTAACCCGTTCAGCCCATTTGACCCATTTGACCCGTTTGACACGTTTGTCTATGTTAGCATGCTACAGTTACTCATGTGACAGTTGTATTATCTTGTGAATGTAGGGGACTTTAGCAAAGGTTACTTCACCTTCTGGGCAGTTGTGGCCATAGCATGGGGTACACTCGGGTCGGCTGTGATCATCATTCTACCGCTAGCCGAAAGCTGGCAGACGATTCAAAGTGTTATGCTCGGGTTGTTTACTAATGATAAGCTTGTTGAGAAGATTGAAGAGCTGAATTTGAAGCTTGAAACCATCATCAAAGCTGTACCCGATGCCGAGAGGATCTATCTGCTCGAAAAAGGGAAGATCAAGAAGAATGAAACATCACTGCAAATATGATTAGCTTATTTCATTTTATGTAGGTCTCATGCGTTTTTGTTTATCTTCATATGAAGTTAATAAAATATAAAAGAGAAGTTAAATGAACACTCATTATTCTATTAGTATACTCATGTTATTGTCATCCCTATTTAAGCTAATTTCTCCTGATTTAATCACCTCCAAAGCCTGTATACGTTTATTTATTTATGCTCATGGAGGTGTTAACTCTGTATATTTAGTTTTCTAGAACGACAACTTACACATCAATATAACCCGCTTCTAATTCTACACATAAACTAATTTACACTAACCCATCCATGGCTCAAACTCCTGATCTTAAGGGGAGCTTCACCACTGGCTGATCGGCAATTTCTAACGATTAAGTGCTGAACCAATAAGAGGTCTGAACTATTAGGGGGTCTGAACTATTAAGAGCTAGTATATCGCTTAACTATTCAAATGCAAATGTCTGACCAATTCAGATAATATGTCTGAATCATTCAGACTCAGTATAATGCTTAACCATTCAGAGGTAAATATCTGAACCATTCAGACATTTGCTTGCGAAACAAACAGTCTGAATCATTAAGCGTTGAACCATTCAGACATCGAAACCATTAGAGACTGAAACAAACAGCCCCTTACTCGAAATAGGATTACCATGACCCGACCCTTACCATATGTTTAACGTTTGACGATATTAATAGTAAAGGTTTATATATTTATTCTAGCAGTATGTTAAAATATATAGCGTAACAAATTGAATAAGCATTAGCATGCTTATCATGCAAGTGCAAGTTAATAGATCAAGTAAAAATGAAGATAGAGAACAAACATTCTGATTGAATTATACGTCATGTGTTAAAAGAACTTTGGTAATTGATTTACAAGAGTTGTACGTTAATTAGTTTTTTTTTTTTTTTGAACGGCTAAATTGGAATCACTCACGGATCACTGGAGTATCATCGTGCCACCAGTGTTACCACGCGATCATATTCCACCACCAAGTCACCAATTCAGGAGGAAACTCATAATTATGAGAAAAACCCCCTTTATGAGATTCGAACCCATGACCTAATAGGCCCTAAGTCTTATCCCACCACAATATGCGCTGGGCTATAATGCCTTTGGCTGTACGTTAATTAGTGATTGCATGGTTCTTCTCTATAATTGACACTTTATGTAATATTTAATCAATCATACTAGATTAGTTTTCAGCAACTTCAAAAAATCTATTATATATATAAACACACACATACTAGTTAAAACGATATTAATTAAAAATATAGAAAATAAAATACAAATAAAATTTGGTCTGGTATTAAAAATAAATATCACTTAGGGATCATGAGAATATCACGAAAATATGAGAGAACACGAAAACACCTCTAATCAGTCACATAATAAAAAAAATAATTGAAAAGTGTATTTAAATAAACATTCAACCCTATGATTTTAACTGTTGAATTGGTTAATATATATTTATGAAGGAACTGAGATGATGATGAAACAATTACATATGTAACTCGTAAAAACTTGTATATATTACATGCACTTAGCCCATAGTTTACATATGTAATTCGTTGTTGTATGCACGTAACTCATGATTGTTTTTAGTTTTCTCATAACTAGTGATTTTCTCATAATTAACCCTCCCCGTTTATTAATTAATATATCATCTCACTTGTACAATGTAACTTTTTAATAATATATAGGTTGAATATGATAATATTATTTCAAAAAATTATAATACTTATGGTATTATTTGGTCTAAACATTCTAAGTATATGCCATTTAACTTAAATAATAGTATATATAAATTATCAGTATACAAGTATCAAGGTGTGTAATAAAGATATTGTGTAATAAAGATATTCATCCGTTAAGCTTGCAATATTAGTGTAGACTAAGGAGTAGGTTAAGAGTGTTTGAGCTTACCGTTCTAAAACAAATCTGACACATACACATAATTATATAAATAAAGATAGAAGTCGGCATGCTTCCTTTCCAACAACCTTAAGCAACTATCTTTATCCCAAAGAAGGAGAAGCAAATATCAACTATCACAAGTTGTTTCTACATACATATATATATACTAGGTGTGTAAAGTGTACGTAAGTGTGTGTATTTCAATTACTATATAAGAACACCATGTATACTGCAAGATACATTGCAATTTACAAAGAAATAAACCAGTGTTTACTGTTTACATCCAACACCATAAACCATGAAAACAAGCAGCCTTTTAGCACTCAATCTCATTGTTTCCTTCTCCCTTATTGGAAGTGTGTTCTCTAGTGATTACACAACTTTTAACAAACTCGCATTGCCGCCAAACGTCACTGGACCCGAATCAGCTGCCTTCGACCGCGCTGGTGAAGGCCCATACGTGACAGTCGCAGACGGTAGGATCCTAAAATGGAAAGGACCCGCTGCTGGGTTCGTTGATTTCGCGTACACTTCACCTAACAGGTTAAATGCATCAAAATGTCATATGTTTCATATTACATTTTATCATTCTAAATAGCATATTTAGTTATTTACACATGGTAGAATGTTATTTTATTGTATCAGGACCAAGGCATTATGTGATGGTACAAATGATCTTGAGTTAGGACCAACTTGTGGAAGACCAGTGGCTCTTAGCTTTAACTATAAAACCAGTGATCTCTATATCACTGACGCTTTCTTCGGTCTTCTGGTCGTAGGATTCAATGGCGGTCTAGCGACTCAACTTTCGAGTGGTTACAAGTACTTATCGGGTCTTGACGTTGAGTCATACACAGGAAATGTTTACATGACTGATGCTAGCTTGAGTTGCAACATAAAGTAAGATTTTGAATAATTAGAAACAATACATTAAAAGTTAATAAAACTGTATGTTTCATTTGACAAGAATTTATATATGTTGTGCAGAGATATGGCTCAACCAGGGTTCACACCTGACTCAACTGGAAGGCTGTTGAAATACGATCCAAGAACTCGACGGGTGACCGTTTTGATGAGTGGGCTTGCAGGCGGAGGTGGTCCAGCGGTTAGTAGTGACCGAAAGTACGTTTTGGTTCCGGAGTATGTGAACAAGAAAATCCAAAGATATTGGCTGCAGGGACCGAAAAAAGGGACAAATGAGGTTTTCATGACTAATATTGGAGCCCGAAGGTTATTAAAAGGGCGGTAAACGATGGTGAGTTTTGGGTGGCGGTTGAGAAGCCGGCTCAAGTTCTACGGGTCAACGGGTCTGCAATGGTGCTGCAAACTGTACCCCTAACCCAGTTCGTGGACACGACGGTTGCAGTGGCTCAGGGATGAACGGTGCACTATACGTGGGTTCGAGCCACACTGATTTTGTTGGTGTATACACCAACTAGATCACCTTGTTACCAAGATTAATTGACAACAATAAGTTTTATTGTATGAAGTTTGAATAAATTAAAATGTGTGTTCAATTCTGAAGTAGAAATGTTAATTGGTCATTACATAAAGTCTAAATTGAAACAGAAGCATGTGATCACTGCTTTTATAAATTAAAACCAAACTTATATTATTTTGTATTATGGAAATATATCAACATGTGATAACGTATCATCCAAATCAGAATGTTTGTCCACTGTGATCATACGGAGCTATTTTTAATACATGTGTAGTCATTAAGTAATTACTACATATCACTAATTTATATAAGAACAGACTTTTAACGGTGGTGGACTGGAAACTTTTTTATACTACAAGAATTAAGACCTATCGTGACGACAAAAGTTGTCGCCGTAGATGTCAAAAGTCGTCGGCAGAGGCTATCGCGACGATATGTCGTCGCGATAGGCTTAGTAGCCATAGTCGTGTCGCAATAGCTCAAAATCCGGTCGTCACAATAGCCACAGTTGCCATAGCAGTTTATCGCGATTGAGAAGCCAGCTCATTAGTAACATTTAATGTATTTAACCTACGTTAATTATCATAACTGAACACATTTGACATTATCTAACAATCATTGATGATTATTAAGAACAAACAAACTTAACTTATCGTTAATAAGTATTGTTTTTCTCGTAAATACTATCAACGCATATGATTCAATACCGATCATTAGAATAGGATTATAGTTAACCTAAACATGTGTAATTGATGCCAAAATATCACAATCGAACATATTTGACTCTAATTTTCCACTATATGTTTATAATTATAATTAATAAATATAATATCTATTATAATATATTATTACTTATAATAATTATAATAATTATAGTAATAATAATAATAAAAGTTAATAATAACAATAATATATTAAAAATAAATTTTTTTAATAATTATAGTTTTGTCACTCTAATACCTTACAAATAATCTTAATCCAGGATGTCTATTTTTCTCATCAGATGGCTTAGAGATTTCATGTCATGCTTACGATGGCTCACCCTGAAACACATAATTAAACATGCTAGCGAGTCTATAGTTTAAAACTTTAAGATATTCAACTTATTAAGTGGATGTTTGGATGTGCTTTGCAAAAGCATTTATTGGCTTTGGAGGGGTGAAAGACAAAAATACCCCTCCAAAAGTCTTAATAAGTTAAAAAATTTTGACTTATTAAGATTTTTGGAGGGTATTATTGTCTTTTTACCCCTCCAAAAACTAATAAATACTTTTGAAAAGCACATCCAAACACCCCCTAAAAATAAACATTTATTTTTTTCCCAAACTCACTTATAAACATTTATTAATGTTACCAACCCAGTCATAACTTGCAAACCAAATAATCCTCAACTCATTCATATCACATAAACAATAACACCAACTATATTTAAACATTTACATTAATCTTGAAGATTTCATACATATATTAATTGTAATTGTATGTCAGAACTATAAGGTACCAAACAAGACATAAGAGGCTTAATGTTGTCAACTTGCAAATACATAAGAATGATGATAGAGAACAACCATTCTGATTGGATCACACGCATCACATTCCCTCATTTGGTTGCTAATGTAAGGAAGTTGCTTGTTTGTATGGTTCTTTTTTACTTCCACTTTATGTAATGAACAATCAATCACTTTTTCTAAAGACCATAGTTTTCTGTAACCTCCAAGATAATTATATACAAGTAAATGCATGATGATATAAATGAACACAGAAGTCGATCGGCATGCGTTCTTTACAACATGTTTAAGGAACCATCTTTATCCCAAAGAAGGAGGTCAACTATTCACAAGTTGTTTCTGCATACATAGCTAGAAGGTGTGTAAAGTGTAAGTGTGTGTTTTAGTTTGTATATAAGAACACCATGCATAACAAAAGATACATATATTGCAATTGGAAGAGAAATAAAACAGTGTTTACTAACCATGAAAACATCCAGCCTTTTACTAGTCAATCTCATTGTTTGGTTTTCTCTTATGGGAAGTGTGTTCTCTAGTGATTATACAACTTTTAATTAATAAGCTTGTATTGCCACCAAATGTCACAGCCCCTGAATCTGCTGCTTTCGATCGCGCTAGTGAAGGTCCATACGTGACAGTCGCAGATGGTAGGATCCTAAAATGGAAAGGTCCCACCATTGGGTTCGTTGATTTCACGTACACTCACCTAACAGGTTATGCTGCTTAAGTTTCTTCCTTAGCGCCACCATTTACTAGAGCTAAATGCATCAAAATATCATATGTTTCATATTTTTTCATTCTATCTAAGATTCTTAAAACTATATGTTTCATTTGGGAATAAGTTAATTTTGACAAGAGTTTATGTTGTGAGACATGGCTCAACCAGGGTCTACACCTGACTCAACCGGAAGACTATTGAAATACGATCCAAGAACTCGACAGGTAACCGTTTTGATGAGTGGGCTTGCAGGTGGAGGTGGTCCAGCGGTTAGTAGTGACCGAAAGTATGTTTTGGTTCCAGAATATGTGAAGAAGGGCATACAAAGATATTGGCTGCAGGGACCAAAAAAGGCACAAATGAGGTGAAGTTAATGATGGCGAGTTTTGGGTGTGTGGTGAGAAGCCGGCTTAAGGACTACGGGTCAACGGGTCTGCAATGGTGCTGCAAACTGTACCCTTACCCAGTATGTGGACAAGACTGTTGCGGTGGCTCAGGAGATGAATGGTGCACTATACGTGGGCTCGAGCCTACTGACTTTGTTGGTGTTTACACCAACTAGAGTTGTTGTATTAAACACCAAAGAAGAATCAAATTGAAAACAAAGATTATACTAAAAATACTCAAGAATTTTATTAATGGAAATGAATTACAAATGGAAAGGAAATTTCGGATGATCTACAATGAATTAGAAACTAGCCTAAATACCCAATTTGGCCGTTACCAAGCTGTAACAACCAGAGTTTCATGTTGGCAAAATCAGTCCCTCAAGTTAAGGAAACTATACCCGCGCCACTTCTATTCTTTAGTAAAGAATTGGGTAATTACAGAAACAGTCCCTGTACTACTAGAAATCAAAGAATCAGTTATAAACTTGACTTTAACTCCACAACTCTCCACCTTTAAAGTCAAAAACTTCAATCTACTCCCAGATTTGAAACACAAAACTCAAATTTGATTCCCGGCAAAGACTTGGTTAAAATATCAGCTAAGTTCTCTTCAGTCTTGACATACACCACTTCAACCTCTTTATCAGCTACTACATCTCGGATGAAGTGCCATCTAACACGAATGTGTTTAGTTCTCTCATGGAATACACTGTTCTTGGTCAGTTGAACAGCCCCCAAATTGTCACAATACACAACTGCACTATCAACAACAACACCCAACTCTGAGACTAGCCCTTTCAACCAAAGAGCTTCTTTAACAGCCTCACCAAGTGCCATATACTCAGCTTCAGTTATGGACAAAGCAACCACCGGCTGCAGCTGAGATTTCCAACTAACAACATTCCCAAACACCTTAAAAACATACCCAGTTACTGATCTCCCCTTGTCTACATCTTTTGCATAGTCAGAGTCAGCATATCCCACAATTGTACTATTAACTTGATCACCTCTGTCACCAAATACCAAGCCACAATCTTTAGTACCCTGCAGATACCTTAGAACCCACTTTACAGCTTCCCAATGGGCCTTACCAGGTGATGACAAATACCTACTAACCACACTGACAGCATAGGCTAAATCTGGCCTAGTACACACCATCAAATACATAAGATTCCCTACACAATTAGCATAAGGAATTTGACTCATGTATCTAATTTCAGCCTCTGAACTAGGAGCATCTTGAGCTGACAACTTAAAGTGCATAGCCAAAGAAGTCTTCACCGGTTTGCATCCTTCCATTCCATAATTTCTCAACACCTTGTCAATATAATTAGATTGACAAAGCTTAAGAACCTTATGATCTCTATCTCTCGCAATCTACATCCCCAAAATCTTCTTGGCCTCTCCCAACTCTTTCATTTCAAACTCCTCCATTAATAAGGCTTTCGTACTAGCAATTTCATCCTTACTTTTACATGCAATTAACATGTCATCAACATATAATAGCAAGTAAATAAAATTACCTTTGCTCCATTCCCTGAAATAGACACAGCTATCATATGAACTCCTCATAAAACCATGTGTAGTAATGAATTCATCAAACCTCTTGTACCACATTCTAGGAGACTGTTTCAGTCCATATAAAGACCTCTTTAACAAACAAACTTTGTCTTCATCACCCTTCTTGACAAACCCCTTTGGTTGAGACATGTAGATCTTCTCATCCAAATAACCATGTAAGAAAGCAGTTTTTACATCTAACTGCTCTAATTCATAGTCAAGAGATGCTGTTATAGACAAAATTACCCTTATAGAGGCATGCTTTACTACAGGACTGAATATTTCAGTGTAATCAACACCAGCCTTTTGTGTAAAGCCTTTTGCAACAAGCCTTGCCTTGTACCTTGGCTTGTCTTCTGCAGTTAACCCTTCTTTGATCTTGTAAATCCACTTACAAGACACCAATTTCTGATCTTGGGCTTATCAACAAGATTCCAAGTTTCATTCTTGACCAAAGACTGCATTTCTTCTTCCATGGCCTCTTTCCACTTATCAACTTCATTTGATCTCATTGCTTCTTCAAATGACAAAGGTTCATACATGCTTTCATTTTCAGCTGCAATAAAAGCAACTGCTGAGATATCAACACCATCTTTATACCTCAAAGGAGGAATTACACTCCTTCTAGGTCTGTCTCTAGCAAGGCTGTAACTGCTAGACCTTGGCTCAGACCTATCACCTTGACCTTCATTTGCCTTATGATCAACCTTTTCAGAATTCTCATTAGGCTCCACCTCAAAGTGAACTCTCTCCATAACTGGATCATGTAAAGTAGGACCAGACACAGGACCATTCTTAACATCTTTGTAAAGTAGATCTTCTTAAAACTCAACACTTCTACTTACAATTACCCTGGGCCTTCCACCTTCTAATCTCCAAAGTCTATACCCTTTTACTCCTTCAGGATAACCAACTAGTATGCACTTAATTGCTCTGGCATCTAGTTTATCCTGCCTCACATGAGCATATGCAATTGAACCCACCACCTTCAAATGACTGCAATCTGGTTTTACACCAGTCCACAACTCCATAGGAGTTTTCATTTTAATTGCCCTTGAAGGTGATCTACATACCAAATAAGCTGTAACATTCACCAATTCACTCCAAAAAGTCTTTGGTAAACCAGCATGTAACCTCATACACCTAACTCTTTCTAGAAGAGTCTATTCATTCTCTCAGCCAATCCATTTTGCTATGGATTGCCTGGGACAGTTAGGTGTCTTGCAATACCATGCCTCCTACAAAACTGGTTGAATTCTTGGTTACAAAACTCAAGACCATTATCAGTCCAAAGCTTTTTAACCTTTCTTTCTGTCTGGTTTTCAACAAGAGTCTTCCACTCTACAAATTTCTCAAATGCATCACTCTTATGTTTGAGAATGTACACCCAGACCCTCCTTGAGTAATCATCTATAATTGACAAGAAATACCTAGCACCACCTAGGGACTTAACTGAGGCAGGACCCCATAGATCTGAGTGGATATAATCCAACACACCCTTTGTTACATGTTTCCCTTTTGAGAATTTGACTCTACTCTTCTTCCCAAAAACACATGACTCACAAAACTTGAGATCCCCCCCCCCACTGCATTCATCAATTATACCCTGCTTCTTTAACTCAGCTAGACCTTGACTACTCAGGTGGCCAAATCTCTTGTGCCAGACTTCAATTGAATCACTTGTTGCAGCTAATGACACATCACTTTCCAAACTACTACCATTCAGCAAATATGTGTTGTTATCCCTTCTTGAACCAGTTAACAACACTAAAGAACCCCTTATTACTCTAACCTTTCCATTCTTCATACTAATGTGACAACCATCCCTCTCAAAAGTTCCCAAAGATATCAAATTCCTCTTAAGACCAGAAATGTACGTTACACCTTTGAGATCAACAATTGTACCATCCTGCATGTTGAAGCTTATGGTTCCACTGCCACATATTTCATAAGGTCTATCATCTCCCAACCTTACTACACCAAGATTCTCCTCCTTGTAATCTTTAAAGCAATCTTTCAAGAATGTCATATGGTAAGAACACCCGGAGTCTAGAATCCACCCTTTGCTTCTTTCACCATCAGTAACACATAACACATCAGAACTTTCATAACCATCAGAGGAATCATCCTTTTGGGAGGATGACTGATGATTATGAAATTTGGGATTACCACCACTAGACTCCCCTTTCTTCCTTTTCCACTCAGGACAGTCTCTTTTGAGATGTTTTTCTGAGTTACAAACAAAACACTTCCTCTTGAATTTGGACCTTGATCTTGCACCATTATTCTTTGCCTTTGGATGACTTCTATGTTCAGGCCTTCCTCTAACAAACAATCCATCTCCACCTTCTTCTCTAAAATCAGGTCTCTTCTTTAATTCTCTTGAATTCAAAGCAGCCATTACTTCTTCCATTGATAGAGAATCTCTACCATACATGAGAGTTTCAACGAAATTCTCATAAGAAGATGGTAAAGATGCCAACAGGAGTATAGCCTGATCTTCATCATCAAGACTCACCTCAATATTCTCAAGATCTAACACAAGCTTATTGAATTCATCTATGTGATCTTCCAACGATTTCCCTGACTGCATTTGAAAAGTATACAATCTCTTTTTCAAATACAATCTGTTGGCTAGGGATTTCGTCATATACAGAGATTCAAGCTTGGTCCATACACCTGCTGCAGTGGATTCTTTGGAAACTTCTCGCAAGACCCGATCCCCCAAACTCAAGATTATGGCACTATGTGCCTTCTCATGTGTTTCTTTCTATTTCTCTTCAGCTTCTCGTCGTTTGGCCTCTGATGCCTCTTTGTTCTTGTCATCAATCGCCGGTAATTGTGGTGCAACGCCGGAAAGTGCACTCACAAGTCCCTGATGAACAAGCAAGGCTCTCATCTTCACCCTCCAGAGGCCAAAATCATTTTTCCCGTCGAACTTCTCGATTTCAAACTTAGTCGACACCATCTTTGATTTCAATTTCACCTTTAATCGCGAAAATCACCTTCTTCTTCGAATCGGAGCCCAACCGTGGCTCTGATACCACTTGTTGTATTAAACACCAAAGAAGAATCAAATTGAAAACAAAGATTATACTAAAAATACTCAAGAATTTTATTAATGGAAATGAATTACAAAATGGAAAGGAAATTTCGGATGATCTACAATGAATTAGAAACTAGCCCTAAATACCCAATTTGGCCGTTACCAAGCTGTAACAACCAGAGTTTCATGTTGGCAAAAGCAGTCCCTCAAGTTAAGGAAACTATACCCGCGCCACTTCTATTCTTTAGTAAAGAATTGGGTAATTACAGAAACAGTCCCTGTACTACTAGAAATCAAAGAATCAGTTATAAACTTGACTTTAACTCCACAAGAGTCTTGTTACACCCCATAAATGACAAAAAGAACCTTAAGTAGTATTATTATACTTGAGGATATGATCTGTTCTCCAGCAAATTATTTGGAGCTATAACTTTAAATGTATTAAATTTTAAATAAATTAAAATTTGTGTAATTCCAACTGCATGTAGATTGTAGACATCAATGTATCACAAAATTTTCTGCAAAAGTTGCGAAAAACTATGGTTCTGGTAAGTTTGTTTTGTATTTTAAATTTCTAAATTGTGAACCTTTGTTGTCAAATGCCCACAATGCCCTTATGTTATCACCTCACTTCAAAAGCCTCATTTTCAGGCGCTTAGATGCATTTTCAAGCCAACTTCCGACCAAAAATTGATTGAATAAAATCTGAACAATTACAGTAGCCCTAAAGAAGCCTCGAATCAACCTAAAACAACCTAGACTAGCACAAAAGAAGCGTAAAATATGTCTAAAACCCCATAAAATGGTATTTTTATACTATCGTCTCCCTTAAAAAGCCTTTGTTTTTTAAGCACCTTGTGCCTAGGCTCAAGACTCCTCATTTCTGAATCGAGAGCGCCTTGCATGCGTCTACGACAACTATGCGTGTATCACAATAATTTGTGAAAATGTTGCTGAAAACTATGGTTCTTGGAAGAAGGATGATTAATTGCTTGATAATTACACAAAGTTTGAATTCAAACAGTAGCATGCAATCACTAGTCAACTACTACTTTTACAAATTAAAAATCAAACTTCTTTTGCTTATTATACAAATCATTGAATCAAAATGTTTGTTCTCTTCATCAATTCATCAATCTTACATTCTACTTAATTTAAACAAAACTAAAATTAGTCCAAAATCAATCTGCAGAATTTGACTATTGCTATACAATTCTCTTATAATCAGAAGCATACTAATGCTCATAGCAGAAGATAACAATTTAGCTGTAGTTTGATTTCGACACCTGGTGGTTGTGCAACAGATCGTAAGGAACAAGCACAATTGTGTGAACTGTTTGCGAGAGGAAAACAAAGGGTTCGAACATTCATAATAGATTCTTTATATATATGCAAGTGTGTTTTTTATAATTTAACGAATGATTGTAAATTGTTGTGAGTGGAGCAGAGAGGAAAGTTGTTGTTCAAATCTGTATATTTGGAAAATCACTCTTTAACCCATATAAATTTTTAATATTTTTTAAAATGATTGTGAGTAGACGAGACAGAAAAAATAATAATAAAATATAAAAAATATTATTTAATTTGAGAAGGAGAGAGCAAAAAATAATGTATTTTAGTGTAGGTATAAGGATAAATATAATAAACCTGGTGTGAATGTTCTTAGAGTTTCAAATTAGGATTTGAATATTTAAACATGTATTTTAATGTAATTATAAGATAAAAATAAAAAACTTGTATTTGTTCACTACATTAGGGCTACTAATGTGCCACTTTTAGTAGGCAGTAGCATGATAAATAGGGTTAATCATGTATAAAAAGAGTGAGATGAATTAGTTTTTAGTTTTAAAAATACTTGATGGCCCACTCACTTCATAGTCTATACTAATAAAGCAAAATAATTATATTCATATATCATTCTCACAATCATTTTGACACATGTCATCTTTTTATCATTATTTTGCTACATGTTACTAACATAGCAAGTTAACCTTTTACTGATAATGTTAAATGCTAATGATGTTGTATATCTTTTTCAAATAGTTAAATAAATATTTTAATAAATAAAAAAAACATGTTTTTATTAAACAACATGATTTTTTCGAAACCACATTTTATGAACTATGAAGTTTTTTAATAAAAATAATTTTTCAAAATAACGGTGTTTAAAAATCATTTTTTTAGAAAACATTTTTTTAAACAAAACTTTTTTAAATACGAATTTAAAAAAGTTTTGCTATTGTTTTAATTATATCTTATCTCAAATAATAGTTTTCTAATTTATAAATATCGATAATTAGCTTTCAAAAAAAATACTTTTATTCAACTTGTTTGTGTTACACGTATTTATAAACTAGTAATAAAATAAAATAAAATAAACAAAAACTCAAATGACCCGACCCACCCAATAAAAACTCTCTCTTGATAGACATCATCAACAACAACAAACTATATCCAGTAAAATCTCATTCTTAGCAACGTTATTGGTATAGTCCGGGAAAAGTTGGATGTAGACAAACTTACCTTTGTCCCTAGGATAACGGATATAGATGTTGTTTTCAAAGAGACTCGTGACTAAAAAATATAGACAAGCACACATCAAAAGTAATATAACAAAGAACAAATCGTCGACAATCACACATACAAAGCATATACCACAGAAAGCTACCGCTAACAAAAAGATAATGAAAAAATAGCGAGTGACATATATAGCACGATAATACAACACAAAAACATAAATCACTAAAAGAATAGCATGCAACGGCCTCTAAGAAAGTAGGAGAAATGTTATCCTTAAGACATATTGATATGTGCCGTACGTACTGAATGCATGCACTATGCACATGCAAATATGCAATGCTTTATTTTACTTATTTAGTATTTATTTTTCTTTTTCTTTTCTTTTCTTTTATGTAGTTGTGGGTTAAATAAGATAGGTTCCCATGTTTACATGTTCCAGTGTAGCAGTGGTCCTAGTTTTATGGAGTTTTTCATTGCTTGTAATCTTTTTAAGAAAGTTTGATTTCATTAATGAGATAAGGAGAAATTTGATTCAAGTTATTCGTTCTATTTGCTATCTAGCTTCTTTCTATCTTCGTAGGCCAATGATCATGCCCTCCCTTAAAATCCATTAACCTTAATCATACGTACGTATTCATAAAGTCTTATCCTCGATCATGTCTCGATCTCTTGATAGGCATACGCATGCTAAAATCCCATAACACTTCAAGAAAAAAAATTCCGGTTTCACCATCAGGAAAAGTCAGGTCTTATATTATTGATATATATATATATATATATATATATATTAGCTCCGTAATTAACAAGGATTGCTTGCTTGTTGTTAATAGCTGTTTATATTATATGAAAGATTGCAGATGACACAAAACAAACATTCTGATTTGGATGATACACTATTACATGTTGATATTTTCAAATTTTAAGTAACATAAGTTTGGTTTTAATTTATAAAACTATGATCACATGCTTCTGTTTCAATTTACACTTTATGTAATGACCAATCAATAGTGCATCATTCTTCCAGAAAACCATAGTTTTCAGCTATTTTTCTAATTTAGAATTAAACGCAAATTTCAATTTATTTAAACTTCATAAAATAAATATTATTGTTGTCATTCATAGGGTGGTAACAAGATTCTAGTTGGTGTAAACACCAACAAAATCAGTGTGGCTCGAACCCACGTACAGCGCAACGTTAACCTCCTGAGCCACTGCAACCGTCATGTCCACAAACTGGTTAAGTGGTACAGTTTGCAGCACCATTGCAGACCCGTTGACCCGTAGCCCCTGAGCCGTCTTCTTAACCGCCACCCAAAACTCACCATCGTTTACCGCCCTTTTAATAGCCTTTGGGCTCCCAATATCAGTCATGAAAACCTCATTTGTCCCTTTTTTTGGTCCCTGCAGCCAATATCTTTGAATTTTCTTGTTCACATATATACTCTGGTACCAAAACATACTTTCGGTCACTACCAACCGCTGGACCACCCCCACCCGCAAGCCCACTGATCAAAACAGTTACCTGTCGAGTTCTTGGGTCGTATTTCAATAGCCTTCCAGTGGAGTCAGGTGTGAACCCTGGTTGACCCATGTCTCTACACAACATGTATAAACACTTGTCAAATGAAACATACAGTTTTAATGTGTGGTTTCTAATTGTTAAAATGTTACCTTATGTTGTAAGTCAAGCTAGCATCAGTCATGTAAACATTTCCTGTGTATGATTCAACGTCAAGACCCGATAAGTACTTGTAACCGCTAGAAAGTTGAGTCGCAAGACCACCAGTGAATCCTACGACCAGAAGACCGAAGAAAGCGTCGGTGATATAAAGATCACTGGTTTTATAGTTGAAGCTAAGAGCCACTGGTCTTCCACAAGTTGGTCCTAACTCAAGATCCTTTGTACCATCACATAACTTCTTGGTCCTGACAAAATAAGATAAAATTTTACCAAGTAATTAGTAACCCAATTATTGTATATATAACTATACAAGTCAAGTAGTAACATTGGGGGCATTATACTCATAATGTTTTAAAGATTAATTGCATCAACATGCAACATATTCTATTATTCTTACATCAATATTGGTTCAATTGTTTTATGTCACATACAATGATAAAATGTGAATCAGGTTGTGTGTATGCATGATTTTCTTGAATTTATAGAGTAGATTTTCAAAGTGAAGTTGTTTATGGTGAGAAACTGAATTTTAGTGGTTTATGGGTAGTTTGCAACTTCAAACTCCAAACTTGCTTTGTTGGTGTCTAAGTCATCAAAAAACAAAAAAGAAAAACTAAAAAATGAAGGCGGGAGAGGAGAGGTGGTAGACGCCAACAAAACAAGTTTGCAGTTTCAACTTGCGAACTCTAGAGTTTGCATATTGGACTTGCAAACTCTATGTAAAAATCTAAAGTTCACAGTTTGTGCTTGCAAACTTTCTATAAACTACTAAAATTCAATTTTCACACTATAAACAGTTTTACGTTTAAAATCAACACTATAAATTCTAAAAATATATATTTATATATACTCAGAGAATATATCAAAAAATATCAATCTTGATGCAGTAAACCTAAAAACGTGAAAGTAAATGATGCAGCAGAACCTGTTGGGTGTAGTGTAAGCGAAATCAACGAACCCAATGACGGGACCCATCCATTTTAGGATCCTACCGTCTGCGACTGTCACATATGGACCTCCACCAGCAAGATCAAAAGCAGCTGATTAGGGTCCGATGACGTTTGGTGGCAACACAAGTTTGTTAAAACTTGTATAATCACTAGATAACACACTTCCCATAAGAAAAAACCAAACAATGAGATTGAAAACTAATAGACTGTTTGTTTTCATGGAGAGATACACAGCGATGTAGCACACCGTGTACAATCAGGATGGTGCAAGTGGAGAGCAGCATCAGGGATTTTGTGTGATAAGAGGTTCCCAGCAAAATTAAGGGAAAACTATACAGAGTGGCAGTACGTCCAGCTATATTATACGGCACAGACTGTTGGGCCATAAAGAAATCGCACGAGAGACAAATAGAGGTCGCAGAAATGCGAATACTGAGGTGGATGTGTGGACACACAAGATCGGATCGGATAAGAAACGACGTCTTTCGCCAGAGGCTAGAGGTGGCTTGTATCACAGAAAAAATAAGAGAGGGAAGATTAAGATGGTTTGGGCACGTGAAGAGGAGAACGATGGCAGCACCTGTTCGAGCAGTAGAGAACATCAGCTTAGAGGGTACGAGGAGTAGAGGTAGACCTAGGTTGACTTGGGACGAGGTTATTAGGAGGAATATGATAGACTTGCATCTTTCTGAGAACATGATCGAGGATAGAAGTGAGTGGAGGCGTAGAATTAAAATTAAGGACTTCTAGTGGGTTTTGTGGGTGGGAAGGGTATACGGTGACATATGGCCGTACCCCACACGTTAGGTGTAGTTGTCCTCATCTACCTTTTTTGGGTGTTACATGCCGTTTTTTTATGAGCGCATTATCTAATTCTTTATGTGACATCTATCTTTGTGTTGTATGCTTTGTATTATGATTGTTATTGTTATTGCCTTTGTTAACGAGTCGGGGGTCTCTTCGGAAGCGGTCTCTCTATCTTTCTAGATAGAGGAAAGACTTGCCACCATATACCCCTCCCAGACCCTGCTCTTCAGCGGGATACACTGGGTATGTTTGTTTGTTTGTTTGTTTTGGTCTTCTTATATATACACTTCAAAAAAACAACTTGTTATAGTTGACCATTGCTTCTCCTTATTTGGGACAAAGATATATAGTTGCTTAAACTTGTTGAAAAGAAAAAGATTGATTGGTTGATCATTACATAAAGTAAATAAAGAAGAACAATGCCATCACTAATTAAGAATTCTTATAAATTAATAACCAAAAGTTGTTTGAATGTAAAGGTGGGGATGTCATGGCGTATGATTGAATCAGAATGTCTGCTCTATGTCTTCATTCTTATTTTATATATTTAAAAAGAGTTAACAAAGTAAAAGTAAGATGTCACGCTTATAGTTACTTTTTAATTTGTGTTGTCAGGTTCCAGCCTTGGGTACTCATAGGTGCATTACCGCGCATATATATAGTTAGGCTTCTTTTAGTATTCTTGCAATGAGACACCAGGTGTTGTGAACGCATATGTAAAGATAGTTTATTTGTAAGATGTGAAAGTATAGCATACATAGTTTATTTGTAAGATGTGAAAATATAGCATACTTATATTCGTAAGACGTGAAAATGTAATGTTACTTATTTGTAAGATGTGAAAATATAAGATAGAGTTTACTTGTTATGATCTATTTGTGACTTGGTATAACCTAAACAACTCACTAACATTTACAAAACCACTATCAATCCTCATTACAATGATACTAGTGAGCCTTGGTCACTAGAGGATCATACGCTCCTTTTGACCTAGGGAACGTAATAGTTGTTTTCACAATGATAATCCGAATACTATTGATTGTATTTGTCTATCTTACAATGGAGATAATTACAGGGATTAAATAGGAGTTACAGCCTGTGATACAATGGGTTTTCTATTAATTATTTTTTGTTGGGATATGATGTTGAGCTAATCCCCCAATTTCCTCATCCCGTCTTTTAACACTCCCCCTCAAGTTGAATAGTGGGATCTCCAATATTCAACTTGGTTAAACAGTTGCTGAAGATTCTACCATTGACGGCTTTCGTTAGTACATCTGCAAGTTGGTCTTCTGAGCGAATGAATGGTAGTTCTATAATGCCAGTTTCCAGCTTCTCTTTGATAAAGTGTCTGTCGACTTCTACGTGTTTAGTCCGATCGTGTTGAACTGGATTCTCTGATATTTGAATTGACGCTGTGTTATCACACATTATTTTGCTGGTTTTGGTCGGAGGGAAGCCGATCTCAGTTAGTAGTTTCGTATCCATAAGACTTCTGCGATTCCTCTTGCTATTCCTCGGAACTCGGCTTCGGCACTAGATAGTGCTACCACTTTTTGTTTTTTGCTTCTCCATGTAACTAGGTTTCCTCCAACTAGAGTGAAGTAGCCTAAAGTTGATTTCCGATCTCCTTTATCTCCTGCCCAATCAGCATCAGTGTATGCCTGGATCTCTAGATGTTTGTTTTGCTTGAAAAGAACCCCATGACCTGTTGTTCCTTTCAAATATCTGATGATCCTCCATACTGCTTCCATGTGTGTTACTTGTGGTTGGTGCATGAATTGGCTGACTACTCCAACGGCATAGGCTATATCCGGACGTGTGTGGGAAAGATATATTAGTTTTCCCACCAACCGTTGGTATCTTTCTTTGTCTGCAAGCTCTGCTCCTTCGATCATGTGAAGTTTGTGATTTGCCATCATTGGGGTTTCTGTGGGCTTACAGTCGATCATTCCTGTTTCTGCTAGAAGGTCCAGGATATACTTCTTCTGACAAATGAAGATCCCTTGTTTGGACCTTAATACTTCGATTCCCAGAAAGTACTTGAGTCTTCCCAGGTCTTTCATCTCGAATTCTACGAATAATCTTTCCTTCAGCCGCATCATTTCTTCCTCGTCGTTTCCTGTAATTATCATGTCATCAACATAAACAATTAAACATGTCACAAGTTTACCTCTTTGCTTTAGGAAGAGAGTGTGATCCGAGTTGCTTTGTTGGAAACCATATTTCTTCATTGCTATAGTGAATCTCCCAAACCAGGCTCGAGGTGATTGTTTTAGTCCGTATATTGCCCTTTTTAGTCGACATACTTCTTCTGCTTTGTAGCTTCCTTTGAGTCCCGGTGGAGCCTCCATATAGACTTCTTCTTTTAATTCACCGTGGAGAAAGGCATTCTTTACGTCGAATTGGTGGAGCGGCCATCCTTCATTTGCAGCTACTGAGAACAACACCCTGATTGTGTCCATTTTTGCCACTGGGGAGAAGGTTTCTGAATAATCAATTCCGTATGTTTGGGTGTATCCTTTAGCTACTAGCCGAGCTTTATATCTTTCAATGGTTCCATCAGGTTTATGTTTGATTGTGAAGACCCAGCGACAACCAACTTGCTTTTTCCCAGATGGGAGAACGCACTTCTCCCATGTGTCACTTTTCATTAATGCTCTCATTTCGGTTTCCATTGCCTCTCTCCAGTTCTTTGATTCTAGGGCTTCTTCTACCGAGGTCAGAATTTTTTCTGTGTAGAGTGATGAGGCAAAGGCCTTTGCTTCTTGAGTCAAATTTCCTTGGGCTATGTTGGCCGTTGGGTATCTAGAGGTTCCTGCTTGTTTCTCCGGAGAGTATCGTTTTGGTGGCACCCCTCGGTTAGTTCGGGGTGGTAGAACGTATCTCCCGGTCTCTTCCTGTGTTGGTTCATTGGTCTCTTCTTCCTCGAGCTCCCCCTCTTCATCTGGCACTTGTTCTACCTGTTCTGTGACATTTTCTTCATGAACAATGTCAGATTCTATATTTTGATTATCTATGTGGGGGTTATTTACCTCAGGTGTTGGATTGGAATGATTTGGTTCGGCAGTGACACTGATTTGTGGTTCAGTAGGTTGTGTGGATTCGGATGACTCGTTTTGGGCCCTATCACTGACTTCTCCTGCTGGTGACATCCATTGTAGCCAACTCAGTGTGTCTTCATACATCGTCTCCCCCTGACCACTGTGTTGGGATTTATAAAAGAACTCTGTTTCGAGGAAGTCACAGTTCATTGTAGTGTAGATCAACCGTTTTCTTGGACTGTAGCATCGATAGCCCTTTTGGTTGACCCCGTACCCTACAAAGACACATTTCTCGGCGCATGGATTGAGTTTGGTCCGATCGGTTTTAGGGATGTGGACAAAGACAGAGCAACCAAAGATTCGTGGTTGTAGCGTAAGGGCTGGAGGAAGTTTAGTAAATTCAGACAGGGCTTGGATGGGGGTTTTAAGATCAAGAGCTTTGGTTGGTAATCGATTAATTAGATATGTGGCGGTGGCCAGTGCCTCTGGCCAGAAAGATTTAGGGACGTGTGACTCAATCAGAAGGGCACGAGTTATTTCTAATAGAATACGATTTTTTCTTTCAACGGTGCCGTTTTGTTCGGGTGTGTGTGGACACGAAGTTTGATGAACTATCCCTTTATTTTGACAAAATTGTTTCATTGAGTTATTGACAAATTCTCCCCCATTATCAGAACGAATGATTTGAATATTTTTGTTAAATTGTGTTTGAATCATGTTGTAAAAAACATTAAATTTATCGTGCACCTCAGATTTATGTTTTAGGAAGTAAATCCACGTCATTCGCGTACAATCATCCACAAAAAGTAAGAAGAATCGATAATCTTGCCCCCCATGTACCTCTGCGGGTCCCCAGACATCAGAATGTATTAAAGAAAAAGGTAAATTGACTTTGGTGTTATTAGACTTAAAAGAATGTCTATGACTTTTTGCCAACACACAAACTTCGCAATTGAAATGTTTATTGGAAGGAAATAGTTTTGGGAACAAAAGATTTAAGTAACTAATAGATGGATGCCCCAACCTTCGATGCCACAACCATGCTTCTCGATTAGTCGTCCCATGAGCTAATAGACCAGTGCCTTCTTGAGTCACCTCATCCACATAGTACAAACCTTGACGTTCAGTGCCACGCCCAATAATCGTTCCAGTCCTGATGTCCTGAAGAATGCAAAATGTAGGGTGCATTAAGACTGTACAATTTAGTTCCTTGGTTATATGACTAATAGATAGTAATTTATGTGATAATGATGGAACATATAAACAATTCGAGAGTTTAAGACGGGGAGATATCTCAACCGTACCTCCCCCTTTAACAGGCATTACACCCCCGTTAGCCGTTTGAATATGCGTTCGATGGGATTCGGATGTTGAGACAATATCAGAAATATCGTATGTCATCGTGTCGGTAGCCCCACAATCAAGAATCCAAGGTTGTGTTTTATTGTCACATTTAGTGTTTACTAAATTGGCTTGACCACAGCTAAGTGAAGACAATAAATTACTGTTTGTACATGAATCAGAATTTTATGAACAATATGAGAATTTGTGTCTAATAAATTGAACATATTAAAATTGGAACTAGACATTTGTTTTGAACTAAAAAGGTCAGGGTGTTCTTTAAATAACTTGTTAAAGATGGAGGTTTGTTTTGTAAAATGTGAATTAAAAGGTTAGTTTTTATTAAAAAGTGAATTGTGGGATGCTCGAGGAAAAAGTTGTGTTTTATTGTCTGTGGGGACAACCCCAAACAGTAATTTATTGTCTGTGTTTATTAAAAGGTTGTGTTTTAAAAGATTCAACCCCCAAACTTGGGAACCTGGGCTCGAGGGAAACATCAGAAAAAAAGAGATACGGTGGGCTCGAGGGAGAACCCCTAAACCCGGTACCTTCGAAGTTATCACCCGCAGCCGCCGTCGCCACCCCTCCGAAGCCGCCGGACTCCATGGTGCGGTGAGGGTCGCCGCCGCCGCTGCTGGTAGCATCCTTGCTGCCCACGGTGGCTGGTGACCGGCCATCGGTTCCTTTCTTCCCCTTCTTGTGACCATCGTTCCACTACTCCGGATATCCGACGAGTTTGAAGCACTTGTCTTTGGTGTGTTTGGTCATGCCACAGTGGCTACACTTCAGGTTGGTTCTATCAGTCCGGGATGATGTACCCGGTTTCAGGTCTGACCGGCGCCCCTTCGAAACAAGTCCTAAACCATCGGGTTCGTCTGGTCCGGTGACAACAAGACCGGCCGCCAAGCCTTGGTCCACTGGGTTAGTCTTGGATGTGAGTCCGAGAATATTCCGGTGGGCCGCCTCTTTTCGGACGGCGGCGTAGGCACCCTCGGCTGAGGGTAGCGGATCCCACCAGAGCATCTCCCGTTTTATCGGGTCATACTGTCGGTCAAGGGCGTTTAGAAATTGGAACAGTTTAGTTTCAGATCTGATGTTGTTGTATGTGGTGATATCAGCAGCACACTTCATCGGGTTTGGGTCTCGTCGTTCGATTTCACCCCAGATCCCTTGCATTACTAGCCGGAAATCTTCGAGAGGCACCCCATTCTGCTTCATCTCATTTGCTTTGACGTGTAAGTCAAAGGTCTGCAATTTGTCCTTCCCACTACTGTAAGTAATTGCAAGAGCATCCCACAATGATTTTGCAGTGGGAAACTCGGTTAAATTACTTGCGAGTGCGGGTTCGATGTTTTGTATTAGCCACGAAAAAACAACAAGGTCATCTTGTTCCCACTGATCAAATGTGTCATCAGTTGGAGCTGGAGGTTTCGGATTTCCCGAGAGATGGCCGAGGAGGTTCTTTGATTTGCCTCCTATGGCCACTCGGATCATCCTAGCCCATAAAGCATAATTCTTGCTGTTTAGTTTGAGGCTAATTTTGAGGCTGTCGGATAGGCTTTGTTTTTTATTTTGGTTTTGGGGAAGGCTGTTTTTGAGTAGGTTTGCAAGCTGGGTTGAAAGGTCATCGTTGAAGATCAGATTGTCGTCTCCGGACATGGCGATCTGATCTAGGTGATGAGGCGCAGGTAGATGATGAGCACGAGCAAATGAACTGATCCAAGGATCATTCACTGCTCTGATACCATGTTTTCACAATGATAATCCGAATACCATTGATTGTATTTGTCTATCTTACAATGGAGATAATTACAGGGATTAAATAGGAGTTACAGCCTGTGATACAATGGGTTTTTCTATTAATTATTTTTTGTTGGGATATGATGTTGAGCTAATCCCCCAATTTCCTCATCCCGTCTTTTAACAATAGTTATTATAAAATGTTACAGTAAAATAATTATTTTATTAAAAGTTACAAACTGCATGACATGATTAGAAGTTAGAACTAGAGTAAGATTCAAGCTATGTGTACTACATATTAAGAATAAACACGATCTTGATTTTAAAACCGCAACAAAAATAAAACAAAGATATGTAGAGTAACGTAACATAAATCTCGATATGATTGATCTAGATTGACCAAGTATGGTTGTGATTCATCAAGTTTTCTTTTGATTAACAGGTCTTCAGTCACACTCACTGATCATTAATGGAAATTATTAATATAAATACCAATTCTATTAACAATCTGTAGGTGATTTAATAACAGATTACCAACAAACTTTAATAATTTAATTTCCTTTTTCTTTTGGGTTTCGATTGATCTGACAATGATGCATCACTAGTTACCAACGCATCATCGACAAACTCTAAATTGTATTTTCTGTAGTTTTTTAAAATTTTGTCCGATCCTATGCAATAAGTGTCAACCTTATGTGGGAATTAATAAGGGTCAGTTTGGCTAATTTTAAATGATTAAGTGTTGAAGCAATAAAATGTATGAATCATTAAGTGTTAAACCATTAAGAGGTATGAACCATTAAGAGCTAGTATATCGCTTAACTATTCAAAGGCAAATGTCTGACCAATTCAAATAAAAGATCTTAACCATTCAACATTAGTATAATATTTAACCATCACCAAACAAAAAGTCTGAACCATTAAGTGATGAATCATTCAGACATCTGAACCATTAAAAGTATAAAACAAACAGCCCCCAAGTTTTGTTATCCTTCCTATTCATGTTAATGTTTTATCAATATAGTTAAAAGGCCATTCGTCATTTTTTATATTTTCAAATAAACTTTTATTTATGTAAGAAGTTTTTACTTTTGTAATTAAACATGTATCCAAACCATGAGGATACTGGAAAATGTTTTTATTATACTTCTTAGATCATAGATATGATTTATGTATCCTTTAGGTAATACAAATTAATATTCAACTTTAGGGCTGCCTTATGCTCTAATATGTCGCCCAAGTGATCTAAAAAATAAAAACTAAATCTCCTCAATTCGGAGTAAATACTATATAACCGAATGATATTTCATTTTTATGTTGATTAAAAGAGTTTAATCACAGTAATACATGAATTCTATGAACTAATCAAGAATCTTGATCAAACATTGAAAATAGTCAAGAATATTTTTTAAGCATTACAGCATTAAAAGTGTTTGTAACATCTAATTAAATCAAACCATGCACCAGCATTAGCAGTTAAGGCTTTATTACCTATTTCTTTTCTTCCTTCTCAGCCTCTGCAGCCCTCTTCAGCCTTGCACCCAAATGGCGTTTGTTTGTCCTCTCAACGCGCAGTTTAGCATAAGCATTGAATGACTTCATCTCTTCGGTGACCTTCACAAATTCAGCAGCTGGCTTCTCCCTGATAATGGGTAATACAGGGCCTTGAACCTGAGTGCCGGTTGCAAGCTCTTCTGGCGTTGAGTCACCCGCCTGATTCAAGAAACTTGTTAACCCGCTAAATATTAAAAGGTCCTAGGATTTAAGTTGGTAATTGTGTTTATGATGCTGTCTAGTAGATGTGGCAACGTCGGCAGGTTGGGGAGGGTTAATGTTTACTTTGGCACCGTCCAAATGTTGACCGAGGACACTTTTTTGTCAAATTTTTAGAAAAAAAAATGATTTAGAATGTGTGTTACTCATTAGAAATACAAATTGGGGGACTTTTGACCGTTTGGTCCCTTTGGCAGTGGGTTAGAATGATAAAGTACACTTTAACGACTCAAAAAAACATAGCCTTGATCAACCCATTCACAAGCGAAACAGGCTAAAAAAGTGCCACCTTTAGCACAAACTAAAAAAAAATGAATATTGACGAAATGTCAT
The DNA here is from genome assembly GCA_024085815.1 of Flaveria linearis. Lineage (NCBI taxonomy): Eukaryota > Viridiplantae > Streptophyta > Magnoliopsida > Asterales > Asteraceae > Flaveria > Flaveria linearis. Next base: position 60,603 of record JABSNV010001311.1, on the reverse strand, counting down.
ATGATCTCATGAACTATGTGTGAAAAGAAGTTTACCTTGGTTTTTCTTGCACGTCTTGGGAAGATAACTAGCTTAGCCTTAAAGGTTTTTAGCCTTTGAACATTAGCTTGCAAGCTTTCCAAAGAGCGGTTCCTGCGCCTATGGTCCACAGCTATACCAATGGTTGGAGCAAGTTTTTTTGGAATTCCGGCAGCCTATTTTACAAGTAATATCAGGTTGTGAAAGTCAAAAAATTACAATACATCCCAAATGTTCTAAACCAGCTTAAGACACATAAACTATTGTCATGAACTAGTGATGGACCATTGACGAGCTTGTGACTGTAGCTAAAACATAACTATATGAACTAACTTTCTAAAGAATACGCTGATGCAAGTATAGCATCACGCTAAACCTAAAAGTAGTGTAAATACTGCTTTAACGACTTAAGACATATTAATAAAAAGAATCACCTTCAACTCTTCAAGAGAAAATCCCCTGCCCTCCCTGAGTTTCATGTTGTATTTCAAGGTTTGTCCATGAACCTGAGGACGAAGTTTTCCAGCGGGCCTTGGAAAAACTTTAACAGCCTTGGCTTGCCTGGCTGTAAATAACATAAATTGGGATGAAACACAACGGTGAAACACTGAAACAGTAAAATATATAAAAAGCAAATCCGACTAATAAATTAATAATTCAACTAAATAATCAGAATCTACCATTTCGTCTCCTTGTCTTGCGCGCAGGTTGGTTGAACCATGTCTTGACGTAGTTCTGCCAATGCTTCTTGAAGTGCCCATTCGGTATAACATTGTTATGTTTAACCATGGCTTCTCTGCAAAAGGCATCACATTGTTCAAACTTCAAACTAACCGGATTTCACCATATTGTAGACATTAAAAACTTTCAACATATCTGCCACATTCATGTAGATTCAAACAAATAGTAGAAATCCATGATGCTAGTAGCTTTAATCACAACAAGTTTAAAAATTTGAACAAACCAAAAGATTTACACCATGAATACTCCACCCAGTGATAACCTCCAGTTCCAAAAGAACGATTATACAACAAAAAGAACATGATGTTAAAACTTACCTGCTTCAATTCAATCAAAAACTTATAAACTGACTATGATTTTATCAACACATATATATTGCGAAAAAAAGTACAGAATCACTAAATAATTCGATTATGAGAGTTTGATTGTTCAAAATGACATGAAGATCAAAAATTTAACTAATAACGCAAGGTTATTGATCTATGAGCAGTTCATACAATCACAAAAGTTTGAAATTAAAACAGCTTTGAAATCGTGGTGAGTTGATGTTGAGCTAATCAATTCATACATAAATCAACAGAATTTGAGCTACAATCAATCACATTTTTGCATAAATCAAACATAAAAGATGAATTTTACGACTTGATTAATGCATACCTGAGTTCGAGCCAAAAACCTTCAGCTGCAAAAAGGGATAATTAGGGTTAGATTAAACTGTTAATTGTTAAAGAAGACGAAGGTCACTGACCCTACATATTCAGGGCTCTGATTAGCAAATTTTAATAGTTGTGGGTTGGCCCAAATGAGTTTATAAATTGGCTCTAGTTTAAAAATATACTAGCGGATTATTACTCGCGCTTTACAACGGTCTATTTTGAACAAAAGTTTATATGGTTTGAGTTCGATGATTTAGGCCAAGATGTCACTAGCAAGTTTTATCATTGTGAACCAAGACCAACTCCTTGACAATTGAAACCTAACAGAATTTTACTAAGGGGTTGTTTAACAACATCTGATTAAATAAATGTTGAATGAATAAGAGGGTCTGAATCAGTAAGAGATTTGAACCGGTAAGAGGTCTGAACCAATAAGTGTGTTTGTTTATAAAAAAAAATTAAAAACCATACACCAATAATCAATATTATCCCAATAAATGTCTTTACCATTTCCTCTCAATTATCCCAAACCACTTCACTAACACCTTCTAAAATCAACAAGTATCAGACGAAGATGATGACCATCAATCAGGTTTCTAATTCTTGAAGCAAATTGATACCCCTTTTGAAAAGGGGGTTTGGAGAGGAGATGACGATCGAAAGAATCAAAGATGAAATTGAGTTTTGTGGGTGTAAAATGAGATGATAGGTGTTGAATTCACCCACATAGAGGGTTACGTCTGCCCTATTCCGCCCCACAACCGCCTCCACCACCTTCTTCCCCCGCACCTTCTTCCACCACACCTGCACCGCCCGCACCTTCTTTCTCCGCACCTGCACTACCACCATCTTCTTCCGCAGCACCACAACCGCCCACAACCGCCACCATCAATATTATCCCAAACCATTTCATAGATTCAAGGGCGTACGACCAGACCCCCTCCACCATCGCCACCGCCGGCTGCTTCTTCGCCGGATCCGCCCTCGTCATCTTCGCCCTCGCCCTCATCCTCCGCCTCCATAGACTCGAGTCAGATCTTGGGTAGTGTCTAACCGAATTAGCACCTCGGTCAGACCTCTTCTCCGATAAGAGGTAACCAACCACACGCTCACACGTCTGACTGAGTCAGACATGAACGTTTGATTGGGTCGGTCAGACCCAAACAAACAGGGCCTATGGGTTGTTTTTAACTGTTAATCAAATCGAGTAATCGTGTTTACAAAACTTTATAGGCCGAATGACTAAAACTTTTACACAAACCACCCTAAAAACCAAACCTATGGTCACTTTGGGTGGTTTCATTGATTTAAAACCGAACCGTGAACAACCATATCAATGATCGTCGAATACAAGAAGGGTGTTTATCGTGATGCTCAAACCTGAATTATCTCTTAGTTTCTTTGATTATTCGCCTTGATAATGGATTAATGGAATATGAAAGAGGGAAATACTTTAGAAGTTATGTTTTAAAGTTGAGAGGCCATTTCATATTCACGTCAACTCTCCAGTCATAAATTGTTTTATTATTTCTTAAAGTATTTTTGTTTATGTATTTTTTTCAAAAGAATTCCCCTCATTAAAAGTGTTAATCTTGATTATAAGGCTAAGATGAACCGAGAAGTTTAGGATTAAACGGTTCACATACGAAAGTTAGTGTTATTAATTGAATCTAAAATATAGGAGAAAATTATTAGTATTAGTTTATTATTATTTTATCCTCATCATTTGTTTGTGTGTAGTTGTGTTCGACATGGCGGTTCATAAGCATATTCATTTCTTAATGAATAAATAGGCACATAATAATATATTAATATTTAGTAATGTTGAATGCATAAAACATGTTAGAAAACTTCCTTACATGAAACGTATTTTCCACTAACCTTAGAAATTTTGCAATTGTAAATATTTTATAAGTGTGTATAGATTTGTATAACTTTTGATTTATTATATAAAGATATCTAGAACGTTTTATTGAAGCTTCATTCAATAAATTAAACATTTTGTTGACTTTATAGAACTTAATTTTTTTAACTAGTTGGATCAATGTCAGGCCCCTGACTCACCCAATCATCTTTGTTAGAACCAATTGGGCCACGACAAATTACAGCTTAATTACTTGTACGTCATTTTAACATATTTAATGCGAGTTTAATAGTTTTACATAATAACATCTTGGTCTTGCATTTGGATTTTTGATCTTGTATTTAACTTTGTTCAGTTTGTGTTTAACTTCTTTAATCTTTTATCTTTGCTTTTGTTAATATTGTAATCAATTTTTTTCTATTTTCAGTTGGCTTGTTAGTTTGTAGAATTGTAGTTTGACCTGAGCCTGACTTTGTATTGTAAAGGGGGTTTTCTAATATGATTGTTGGTACGTAGATAGTTATACATATAAATAATTGTATATAATTGTGTTTAGCGTCATATGATAGAAACATTTATGTGATCTTTCGACAATTTTGATATATAACTGGGTTATGTTTGTGTAGTGCTAATACTTAGGATATCTAATTTGATGGTAGTTGATATCTGAAGGACTAATATGTAAATACTGATGGTTAAATTAAATCAATTAATTAGGAGTGCTTTTGCCAATTATTCATTCATATTTTCTTCTTGCCTAGTCTCTCTATTACGTATTCTTCATTCTATAATATGAAAAAAGCAATTTGATGAATAGTTGATGAATACTAGCAATCTGATGAACAATAATGGAGTGGAATAGTTGATGGCAAGTCAGTGCTCTTAAAGCGCACAATACAAAAGGAACAACTTTACATCAGTAAACCCTCTAAAAAGTTGGAAACTTTAGTGAGAGAGAGAGAGAGAGGATGAGGTGCAAGAAAATACTAGAAGAAGACAACGGCGATCACATGACCTGATCGGGAATTGATGCAACGATGAAGATGAAGACCACTGTGGCGATTGCATTGTTAAGAAGGTGAGGCCCAAGGCAATGGCATTTGGTCGCGGTTGCGACTGATCTGCCAACAGGAATTCCACCATAGACCTACAAACTGAGGCGATAGTTTTGGTTTGGTGTGGATTAATGGCGTTTCAAAGGGGTTCGGCTTTCAGATCCAGTAAGGTTTTCGGTGTTTGAACTCGCGCTCCGATTGTGTGATGGCATGGTGGAGTGTGGTGCGGCGACGCTGGTGTGGTGCGTGGCAGCGGTGTGGTGGTGTACGTGTTGATGTTGGTGTTGGTATGGCGGTGGCAGTGCGGCGGTGGCGGTGTGGCGGTGGTGGTGTGGCAGTATCGGTATTGGGGTGGTGGTAGAGAGAATATTTTGCAAAATGACCAGGGGAATTCGTTGGGTTCTAAACTAATTTAGCTTTAGATTGGTTTTCAAAATCCTTTTATATTACATATAAAAACTACATCAAAGTTCAAACAACGATGAGTCCACTATAGGCCCACAAATTGAGAGCTCAAAATCATTCCCCATCATATCACGGTGTAGAAATCCATTTGGTGAAATAAGTTACTTTCTCCTCATATTTCTTATTTGATGCTTCCATTAATAACTTATTGAAATTAGTCTAACCAGTATGTGGTTGTTTTAATTTGTTTTAAGGAATTTGGGTTTTTGTATATAATGGGGTTTGTTGGATTGAGATTAATGTGATTGAGTTGTTCAAAGCAAATATGCAAAGAGTTTTAATTTAGTTGAATGTCAATGTATCTGTATTGTTAAAAGGTTCATCATTCACTATTTGTATTTTTTACTGAACTTTCTATATTAATAGGCAGCGTGTCATGTTTGCTATAATAACATCCTATTGGTAATTGATGCTCTTGGATTCTTGCTTATAAACTTTTTAAACAGTTTGAATTTCTGTTACTAACAAGCAGATGGGTTTGGGTTGAAACGGGTAGCATCAAGCCGGTTTGGGTTGAAATGTGTCAAAATTAATGGGTAGTATGTTGTGTTTGCTATAATGACATCCCGTTAATGAGAGATACAAAATCAACGCAGAATTAGCTAGAGAAAGGAAAGATGTCTAATGAGCCGTGTTATGCGAAGCTAGCGTTACATGAGGGGCAATTGTTCTCATCAATGCGCAATTGCATATTGGTGTTTTGCGGGTCGGATTGGGTTCTAATGTCGAAACGCCCAGGGAGTTTAGGTGGGACGATTTCCGATTTTATAATTGGGGGCAATCAGCTATTTTGTTTGGGAAACTCTACCATCAAGCATTCTTTGAATTTGCGTATTTTGGTGATTCTATTTTATTAGTCTACAAAGCATGTGATGGAGTTTTGTCAGTTATAAAAGATTCACAGGACACCAAAAAGATGAATAGTTTAATCGTAAAGTGAAAAACCTTATGTACAAACAAAGCGTTTGTTCTTTTGAAACATTGTCTATAAAATATTTTACAAAGGTATTTTTCGTATAGGAGTATAAAGTTGTAACACAAAAGCCCGGCGCAACGCGCCGGGGAATCAACCTAGTTAAGAGAAGAAGAAAACATGAAGACCATAAAATAATTCAATGCATTTAATTGAAGGCAAATAAGACTCTTAATCAGATTTATCATCATGCTTTATTTTTATCACATACTCAAAAGATTGAATCATCTGCTTCAAGTAAGTTTTATTGGATTTACTTTATTAATTAATTTGGACTTGTATAATTGATATCATATGTTACCATTGTGTTAATACGAGCCTACGAGGGGTTAGAGTAGCAATATAAGTATCCCATAAACCAAGAAAATAAATTTTAATAATCTTAACTATTACTTATATATTAAACTACTAGCTTTAGTAAACCCGTGTATTACACGGGTTGAATAAATAAATATTAATATAATAAATTTAATAATTATAAAATAATATTTTAAGATATGATATGACTGAAATTACTTATCAAAAATGACTATAAATAATAAAACAGTGATATCAACTTTTTAAATTTTTTTAGAAAAATAAACATTTTATTCTAAAATAAACCGTATAAAAATGTTATTTTGAAAAAAGTTTCTTATTACAACTCCCAAATTTGATTATTTTTTGTTTTAAAAAATTGACATTTTAAAATTATCAATTTATTTATAAATAACCTTAATATATAAATTTCTTTCTTAATTTATTATATATTAAAATAATTTTATTAGTAATTAAGGTAATTATTTAATAGGAGAGAGAGGCGGGAAAAAATTGGTGAGATGATTGTGGTGCTGACACATGACACCATCATTTACCCTTTTATTAGAGTAGTAAGAAGTAAGATAAGATTATTTTCTACCAACATTTTAATCAATGTCGATTTCAACTTTCAATTTTGTTACCAATAATAATATTAGTAAAATAGATCATTAACTTGATATATTTCTAATGATGTAGCATGTGATGTGGCGATTACATGCCAATGACTTGGAATTTTTTTAGTTTAGTTTTTATAAAAGATCAAAGTTTGAAGGTATTCAACATTGTGGTTTCTTTTTTTCTCCAATGTACTCAATTGGCGACTTCTTTTCAATCTATATCTTCTCTTCAAAATTCCCAAGCGCTTTCTAAAAGGTGAGTATTCAATCAACTTTGTTTGTTTCTAGAGCATGCTCTGATCCAATGTTTTCAAAACCGGACCGAAAGCGAACCGGACGGCCTAGAGGTTCACTGGTCGGACCGGTCGGACCGGATTACGAACCGGATGACGTCATAAATATTTAAAAAATATAAAAAATTCCAAATATTTATATTAACGAACCGGTGTTCCTTAATCCAAAACAACATTCAAAATACATACCATTCAAGTAAACATAGTCCAAATTAACGAACCTGTGTTCCTTAATCCATATCCAATAATATTTTTCTATAAAAAACAAAAAAAAATACCAAAAACCGGTTCAACCCGGTCGCCGGTTCCGGTCGGACCGGTCAACCGCGTGAACCGGCCGGTTATGAAGAAAACGGTCTAAAACCAACGAACCGAACCGGCAAATGCACCGGGTCCCGGTCGGACCGGCCGGTCCGGTCCGGTTTCGAAACCATTGCTCTGATCTATAATTGTTTCTCTTTTTTTCTCCGATTCTAGCAATAGACTTTTTATACAACAATTTTAAGAGTGTTGTTTGTTTTCAGCACCCGTCACATGTCACGTCATCATAAATAAACTGAATTAGTGATATGTGGACTCTGATTGATATTGGTTGCATAATAAAAAGGGGATGTTATTGATACACCAATTTATTTTATTCTCTCTATATCTTTCTATACATACATATAGATACGTGGAGAGAGATAGAAACAATAGGATGTCTCAATAACATAAATGAGTGTTTGTATAATGCAAACCTAATAAAAACTAATCAAATTGTTAGTTGATATTAATATCAAATAATAATTAATACTTTGAATCATTAATCTAAATTTCTAAATATTTAAACAGGAAGATTAAGGGTATCTCATAACAATACAAAACTCCATGTGATTTATTGTATGACCATTTTATAACACTATTAACACAAATATGTACTTTGCATGTTTTATGAAACTTTATTGACTATTGATAACTATTACTATTGTTGGTTGATAAATCTATAGTATCTAATAAAAATATTTTTTTCATTTATTTTTTCTTAAATCATTTTTTACCACTTGTATTTCTTTTAGATAGGGTGCTATAAATAGACACCAAAAATTTAAATCGACACCCCCCTATACGTCGCGTATGGGTCC
>JABSNV010001311.1:0-50000 GCA_024085815.1 Flaveria linearis | reverse complement strand
TATATATATACGTATACGTTGTTTTTGACCTATTTGTTTTCTTATGCAGATATGTCTTCCGATTCTGATATTGAGGCTGACGTTGTTGACCATATTGCTGAGCATCCTTGGCTGCAGTTTGAGGCCGGTTCCATTGAGCACGCTAAGTGCTCAAATTTATTCGTATGAAGATCGGTCATCAAAAGGCCGTAGATTGGGAGGTTATGGCTGAGTTAGGAGAGCGCGATCGTCTTGCTGCTATTATCGGAGACGATACGCCGTTATCTGCATCGCATGATCGCCACGTCCATCACAGGACGTGGCAAGAGTCGGGAGTGGTGTACCATTCCCGACTTATTTTACTTATACTGTTTGATTACGGGACCAGGTGTAACCTGGCGAGATGTTTGGCGGAGTATTTTGCGTCGTATTATCATCGACAGGAGCGAGGAGCGGTGTACGGCGGCGCGTACATAACGTTGATTGCCCGATTTTTAGCTTATCTTCCTCGGCATCTTGGTGACGTGTCTCCGCCGATCGAGCCGGTGAGATTAGATCGTCGTACGCTATTCGGCATGCGTATTATACGCCAGTTTCCGGTTGGCATGCGATTCTCTCTTCGACCCGGGGAGATCTGGCAGCCGGCACCAGTTCAGCAGCTCGGCATACATACATACATACATACATACATACATACATACATACATACATACATACATACATACATACATACATACAGACATACACATATACACACATTCGTACGTGGCGGATAGTAATCAAGATGATGCGTACGTTCAATCTGCTTACGAGACAGGACTGCCAGATTTAAACCAATCGTATGTTCCCGGTGATGAAGTTGAGTTTTGCCGAGAGTCAACTTACGACACGCAACAAAATAATATACTCTCGTGTGATGAAAAACAAACGACAAAAGTATCGTTTGAAACATCTCAAAAATTTTTATCTCTCGATGAGCTAGTCTGTTGGGCTGTTAATAGAGGACGTGATAATGGTTACGTTATTATTACACGAAGATCAAAGAAAAAAGAAGGTCAGGTCGTAAAGGTATGGCTAATGAGTTTTCATCGATTGTCGGAGATCACCAATTAAACAACATAAACAGGTTAAAAAATTGGATTCCATCAATCCTTCATCAGTATATTTCACGTATACGAGATGTCAGACCCGATGGGAATTGTGGTTTTCGATCTATAGCTTTAGGCTTAGGGTTTGACGAAAATAAGTGGATGTATGTGCGGACACAACTTTTAGAAGAGTTGGACAGACATGAATTGGAGTACAGGAAGTTTTCGATACTTTGTACCCGGACAGTATAACGAATTACGTCACACCATCGATTGGCAAAGTGTGGAACCTGCACCAGAAGAACATTGGATGATAATGCCGTATACGGGAATAGTGGTTGCTCAAAAGTTTGGGGTTATTCTTCATTTACTAAGCAATAATGGTTGTCAAACATTTTTCCCATTATGGGCTGATCCGAAAACTGTCATGCCTCATCTTGTCGTGTCGATTGTTCATGTCAACAATAATCATTTCGTCCACGTTAAGTTAGAAGGAGATTATCCGATGCCAACATTAAGTAATCTTTGGATTCTTAACCGAAGCGTACGTGCTGCAGAATGGGAGATTATGTATAGGATTCGTATATCGGAATACAACGCAATAATAGAGAATAACCGAGAACCCCCAGCTTATATAATTTATTTTAATTCATAATTTGTAATATGCGAATTATATTTTAATTTTAATTTTATTATTGTATTCGTATTATATTGTTTAAATAATTTTAATTTAAATTATGTATATTAAAATAAAAACTAAAAAATTAAAAAAATTATATATATATTAAAACTCAAAAAATTAAAAAAAAATAAATATATAAGCCATACGCCGCGTATGGAACCATACGCGCATATAGCTCCTCCACGTATGGGTCATAAGTCACGTATGGGTATAAAATGTCAAACCCTATACGTTGCGTATGGTCCTGTACGCCGAGTATAGGATATAAAACGTCAAATCAACAACGCACCCTATACGCCGCGTATGGACCCATACGCGGCGTATAGGGTATAAAACGTTAAATCAACAATGTACCCTATACGCCGCGTATGGGTCCATACGCGGCGTATAGGGTACAGGGGTGTTGATTTAAAATTATGGGGTCTCTAAATAAAGGGACCCTATCATCACTTTATTTTTCCTCCAAAATATTATTATAGTAGTTTAAATACTTATATAAATTTCTCTCTCTTATTAAAAAGTAATATTATTAATTGTCACATTTCTCTCATCTAGATTTTTTTTAAATCAAGCTATCTTTTCTAAAAATAGATTTTACTAAGCAAGTTAAAAATCACATAATATGAAATTTTTTAAAACACTAAACCTTTTTTAAACAAAATATTTTAAAATCATTTTATTATTAAAATATTATAAAAGGTGAACTTTTTTAAAAAATAGTCTTATTAAATTAAAAAGAATAATTATAAACCAGAGTTTTTAAAAAATAGGATTTTTTATGAAAAATAATTTTTTAATAAAAAATCTTAAAACAAATGTTTAAAAATGAAACTATTTAGATAAGAGAGTTAAAAAATAGTATAATTATTTTATTTCTTGAACCATTACGTATATATAATTTTAATTATATATTATATTAAAATGTTATATTGTTACTCTTCGTGTCTATTACTAACTATAAACCATTTAATGAATAAGTTTTTAGCCTATCGATTTATCTATCTATCTATAAAAAACCAAAAAAGCATGACAATTATAAGCCTCATCATACTAATTTTTTTCATTTCTATATATTATTAATAATAGTATTGAATACTAATAATATTACTCGTACCATTTTTTTTAAAAATATACAATTTAATAAAGTAAAAACCTATTTTTAATTAAAAACATACTTTTTAAAAACAAAAAAAAATTATAAAATATAGAACACAATGAACTTTTTTTTAAAAATTCAACTTTCTTAAACAAAATGTTATAAAATCACATTTTATTTACTTAAAATAAAATATTTAAAAATTCACATTTTATGAATATTTTTTTTGTAAAACAAAAGTTTTAGAAAAATACATTATTTTTTATTTACTTAAAATATCTATTTATATGTAATTATAATCATATTTATCTTTAAGCATGATTTTATAATGCATAAATTTTTATTACTAATTATTTAATATTTTATTTATTTAATACGTGTAAATACAGAAACTAACCTAGTAAGAAATAAAACCAAATAAAAAAGTAAGGGGGGTTCATATGATTGCTTTGTAACTTTTATAGGGTATTTTGTAACTTAAAAGTTCTATGATGTCACCATCTTTAATACATATAAAATGTGAATGTGAAAATTGTTACGGACAATAAATGAAACATGAGAAAATCATAGAGGATAACTATTGTAATTTTATACTCATGATTCGTGAGTATATAACATCATAAACACCAAGTGTTCTAAAACACTCATTGCATCCATAGACAAACAGATCGATGGATCATCACAAACAAGTTGCAGATCAACAAGCTCGAAAACTCGGTTCACCGACCAAGTGTTCAGTTCATGGTATCGATGAGGTCACGATCAACAACTGTGTGATTGCAAAACCGACTCCGGCTGGTTCACCGGAAAAAAGCTCCGTTGATTGCACCGGCAAGGTTGATGATCAGGTGATTAGTTTCTTTGCTCTTTGGTAATGTTTGCTTATTTCTAGTATATAAATTTATTAATCATGATTTCATAAGTCATAAGCAATATTGGATTTTGTGCAATTTATGCATTTTTTAAGACCGAAAGATACAAGAGTATTCATGTTTATTTTTTTATTTAACAACAATTGTTGTTATTAATCATCAAACCAGTAATGTTAAATTTTAATCCACAACATGTTCTTGTTTTATTTTACTACTAACTCACCCTTTTAAGAACATTAGTTTTTAGTTGATATTATAAAAACATGTTCTTGTGTTTTATTTTACACTAATAAATTCTTGACTTATTTTTGGTATAATAAGGTTTTGATACAATATAAAATATATGTAATTATGATTTTGTTTCTTAGAAATCACTTTTACCCCCCGAACCTAGTTAAAATTTAACATAACACAATAACACATTAAAAGTGTGTAAATATACTTCAAATTTTCTTTTGAATGACGAACTTATACACTAGTTACTTTACTCCTAATTAAACTACAATGTATGTTCATAATATGACTTAAACCCTCATCACTTAAAATAAACACCTTCACATTTTGGTACAATTAGGTCATATGCAATTTGAGTGTATAAATACTTAGATGAATAACATTTATGAAAATGTAATTAATATGAACTTATATTTAAAGCAATTAACAATTAACAAAATAATTTTCACCTATCATTAAAAAAGTCTACATCACATTCATGCAAATAAAAACGTACGCATAATGTCTATATATATGTAGTGACTATGCTAGTAGTCAATGTGTATTGTTGATTTAATGCATACTAGCAATTAAAGCAAATTTAATAACTTTGAAATAGTAAAATTATAAAGTAAACATAAAAGTCAGATAATGCTTATATTGAACATATTTACATTAGTAACATTATTTTTTCAAGTTTTCTTTCAAATTTATACTTTAATTGATGCTATTTTTATAAAATCAAAATTTAAAATTTTAACTGATATCTTTTAAAGAAAACTTTTACGGTTAAAACTAAAGAGCATTCACAGTAGGTGCCCTGTTTTGATGTAAGTATGTGCCCTATATTATAGAGATGGTTGTAAGTGGTTGTGAGTGAAGAAGATAGAAAATTTATGGGGATTGTACCGCGATTCCTTATATTTGAGAAAAACCGTTACAACCCCCATAAATTTGTTAATATTTTTAAAAGTGGTTGCGAGTGAAAATATGAGAAAACGTAATAATAAAGATATAAAAAATATTATTTTATTGAAAGAGAGAGAATAAAAAAATTATGTTTTTAGTGCAAATATAAAGACGGGGATGAGGGTCCTAGTATCAATGCTCTAAAGTGGAAAAAGAAATACTTGATATATGATCGTTAAAATGAAAAAAAAAAGATATTTTAATGAACATTATCTAGTAATTTAATTTAAAAGGGCATTAAACATGAATAAGACGCTTTAAAGGTTATGAATGATTACTAGAACCTCATAAGTCATAACATCAAAGTGACACAAGCGTGCTCTCGTGGAAGCTTTTCATGATTGAATTTAATTTATAAAAAAATAGAACCTTTCCTTTTTTTTTTTTGACAAAAATCATTTGTCATGATATTTTGCGGCTTAGTTTTAGATGAAATTATTATTTTTGTTGATGGTATAAGTACATAACTAATTATAAATAGAGAACTATAAAATTCACATAAAGCAGTTACATAATCGCATAATTATTTTTCTTTCTCTTACACACTAAATATGATATATTTATATGGTTTTATAGTTTTCTATTTAAAAATACCCTTGTTGAACTTATAAAGGTGTAACTCACAAGTTCTTAATGTTTTACTTGTAGAATTCTATTTAATTTATTTTATTAAACTTACAAAGAGTATACTTCTTAAGTTATTTTCTATCATGAAATAACATTATACTTTTAAAAATATTTATATTATTTCCTAGTAAATTACTGAAAATTAAATACTTTACCATAAATAGGATTCACAACGTGAAGTATCAAGGTAATTATGATGTTATTTTATGTTGTTACTTTAATATATCATATGATTAGTGTCAATGGTTAATGTTAGCTCTTGCAAGAACACAAAGGATTACATAAAAGGATTTGAGAATGTTAGGAAATGTTAATAGTTAAAAAGAGAAATTAAACATGGATTTAGTGACAAATCCAACCCATTTACAATTATTAAATCAAATAACACGTATTTAGCATAATCAAAAACAAAAGTGAATACTGAGATATATAGTCATTTTGTTAAAATAACACTTTTTCTATGATAGTGGATGTAACTTTTAACTAGTGTTCTTGTTATCAGATCAAAACAGTTATCAGACCTAAACAAGTCAGACGGAAAGAAAACCGACCACACAATTATTCGAATTAAGCACTCTTGAACTCTTCCTTTATGTCGACTAGTTATAGTGCGCATTGATTATATCAAATATTGAACATGTAATCACTCATTATAAAATACTCAATAATATAATGCTAATTCACAAATATTATATATGATTTTAGTATATAACTTACAATTTTAAGTGTTTTGTTCTGCTTTTAAAAAAAATTTATATCATCATGAAGTACTACATAACTCGTTAATCAAATTTTGATAAATCATAAATTGTATAAAGTTATGCAAAAATGTCAAGAAATCAATATACTATACTAATTAGAGGGAAATTATTAAATAAAATAAATAAAACATCAAATTGAAATTTCGAAGTATTATTAAAGTTTGTTGATATCATATTTGGGTTTCCACACTAAAAAACATGATGTGATTGTAATAAATGATTTTATAGTATTTAATCTATACTAATAAACTAAAATATCTAAACTAAAATGTCTAAAATACATGGCATTTTTAAACATTGACAACACTTATCATCATTAAAATAAAAGTTAAACATTTAACGATACATTAAATGCTAATGATTATTTATATACTTTATAAATTATAAAACAGAATTTTTGATAAATTAAAAACATGTTTTCTTTTTATTTAAAAACATAAATTTTTAAAAACAAAGTTTTATGAAATATGAAGTTTCTTTATATAAAAATTTTTAAAAATAACATTGTTTAAAAAAGAACTCTGAAAAAAATTTAGAGTGTTTTAAATAATAAATTTTTAAAGCAGATGTTAAAGACAAAATTTTGAATTTTTTTTGTCATGTTTTATTACCTAAAATAAATAATAATATACAATTTTAATCATATTGTATCTCAATTTATCATGTGCAGTACACGAGCTTTTAAACTAGTTAATTGTATATAAAAATGTCATTAACATTTAAGTAGACTATTATATATACATGATTTCGGTCATGTTCGTCTAAATGTAAGGAATCGGATCACTCGCATTGTCACTATATTAAAATTTTTCTCTGATTTAATTTTTTTCCCGATTAACATTAAAGGATTTTAGCATGATAACTTTACATTAAAAGCAAAAGAAACTACTTTTTTAGTTGAAATAAATCTATAACCTCTAATAAAGCAAGGTTTTTTTTGACACTTGTCATTCTCTCAAGGCATGTTTTTGCCACTTGTCCTTTTTTTAGACATTCACATATTAATTTTCCCTTCAAAAGGGTGTTATAGTAATTTAAATACTCATATGAATTTCTCTCTCTTATCAAAAATAAATTTTATTAATTACTATGTTTCTCTCTCTTATCTATTTTTTTAAATCACACTATCTTTTTTTAAAATAGATTTTATGAAGGAAACTAAAAGTAACATCTTTTAATTAAATACTGAAACACAAGTTTTATATAATATGAAATTTTTTAAAACATTAAACATTTTTTAAACAAAATATTTTAAAATCTTTTTGTTTTTAAAAAAATTATAAACAGGTGAAATATTTTAAAATAGTCTTATTAAAACAACTAGAATAATTACAAATCATATTTTTTTACAAAACAAGATTTTTATAAAATATATTTTTTATAAAATATCTTAAAATGAATGTTTAAAAATAAAACTATTTACATAAGAGAGTTAAAAAATAGTATAATTGTTTTATTTCTTGAACTATTACCTATATATTTTAATTATATTTTATATTAAAATATTATACTATACCTATTCATGTTTATTTTTTACGTTAAAATTTAATCTATTTATTTAATGAGTGTTTAGCCTATCTATCTATCTATACAAAACTAAAATATGCGTGAAACAATTGTAGATCTTATTATACTTACTTTCTAATTTCTCTATATTATTAATAATAATATTGAATATAATAGTACTCATACCATTTTTAAATTAATAAATATTATAATTTAATAAATTAAAAACTTATTATTTTATTAAAAACACACTTTTTAAAAACAAAAAATTTATAAAATACAGAATAGAATAGATTTTTTAAAATCAATTTTCTTAAAACAATATATTTAAAAATCACAAATTGTCTTATAAAATAAAAGTTTAAGAAAGATACATTATTGTTTATTTACTTAAATTAGCTATTTGTACGTGCTTATAATTGCAATTTATCTTCAAGCATATGTTATAATGCATAAATTTTAATTAATAATTATTTGATATTTTTATTTGTTCAATCCGTGTATTACACGGGGACTAACCTAGTACTTTAACATTTAAATGATGTATTTTACTCGTAACTTAATTAAATAATTAGTACATGTTTGAGATTGTTTATTATTAGTCTACTTTTGACTTATTAACTATTAAGAAGTTAAAAAAAAATGTTTGTTAAACCCAAAAGGATTTTTCAAAATGACTTTTCATATATAATAAAAATAAGGTTTTGAAAAGTAAGAAGTTGGATACTTATTGACTTTTGAAAACTAATTTTAGTCTAATTTTTATTATACTATTCTACTTTCTCCTATTAACTCCTCTCATTTTTAAAAGGATGTCAATTTTTATTATTCTATAAAATTTTAGTTTATAAGTTAATCTAAATATTTTTTTAAAAAACTCATTTTAAAAAGTCATAAGTTAATAAGTACTCTTTATTAAAAGTTCTTTTCAACCAAAATAATCAATCACAAACATGACCTTAATTCAATCTGTTTTAATTTTGTTTTCTACAATGACGAGTTCACTCACTTATGGCATTTGCGGGTGAGTCAGATCACGAATGTCAAAAATAGTATGAACGTCACATCCTAGAAAAACTTACTCGGGAATTATAGTAGTTCCAAATACCTTAAAAAACAATTAGTTTAAACACATATGTCTAGTAAAGGCAAACACATTCATGGTCGTCATGGCTCCTGGCATCGGTTTCACGCGTGGAACATCGCTTCATCTTGTCAATCAGTCTACGACACCCTCACCTCAAAACGTCACGAGAGACAACCGTCTCACGCTTTTAAACCAGAACAAGAGTAAAGTTTGAACCACTATATACGTCGCACAATTGCATTACTCTTAGACCTAACTAACATCAACTGATTATCATCGTGAACACGCCACCTAAAATATTTACCCGGGTCAAAGTGCGTATGAAAGAATTGAACCCGAGTCTCCACTAGCGAGAACCTAACCAATGACTTCATTTATCGTCAGTCGTCTTCACCTTTTTACCCAATTCATGACACCTTCTCTTGTGTATCTTGGACGATGATCGATCACCTGAACAAGCTCACAAACCCCATTAAAACCATCGCTACAATTTCATGGTTCGTACCCTTTTGATCCATCAATCCATCTACTTTGATATTATTCTATTAAGAAATCTGCATAACTGCAAGCATCGATTGTATCTAATCATCTTCAATCGAGTTATCTATCATCTTAGTGGTTTATGCAGTAACAAATTAGGTTACTTTCTGCATGATTCTTGCATTTAGATTCGATTTCGAACAGACCCATGTTTTGTTTCTACGATTTGTTGCTTTGATTGTTAGGGAAATGAATATAAAGTTCATCGATTCAGCAATTTGGTGAAGTTTAACTTGATGCTACTTTAATGGAGGATTTACATCGATTCTGCTATTTGAAAGTTGATTAATTTTGTGTTAGTATTACCCTTTTTGTTAGATAGATCTGATGTGCTTGATAGAGTTGACCTGATTAATGAGAGTCATTGTTTGACTGATCTCTGATGAATGTAACCTTGCATTTAGCTGATTATGTGTGGTTTTGGGTGTGAATTTCTAGCATCAGGGGTTAGGTTTAGTCTAAACAGGTTCGGGGCGGAGCTTGAACATTCACGTAGGGGGCTGGGGCGAAATAAATTTTTTTAAGGGGGCGAACTTGATATTTATATAAAAATTTACACTACCGGGCCAAAAATTTACAATACCGGACTAAGATTTAACACTAACGACGAAAAAAGAGGGGGGCGGCGGCAAGTAAATCAGGTCGTGGTCGTGTAAACCTGCAAAAGATATTATGAAATTTCATGTAAATCAGGTTGTGGTCGTGTAAACCTGCAAAAACTTGTGTCATGTTCAGGCTCGTGTCAATTTTTGGGTTTGTGTTGGGTTCAGCCGAACCCACGAACAGGACCCACTTAACCCACGAACAGGACCCACTTAACACCCGTAACGTTTATCAACATTGCCTAATTTAGTAATTTGGAGTTTTTTTGGGTTGGTCAACAATTTCTTCAATCATGGTCAATTTGGTGAATCTATCTTTTCAAATCCTTGTGTTGACTTGTCAACCATGCTTAACTTTATTTACTAGTTAATAAGGTTTCTTGATGAACAATATTGTGACAATTAGCAAAACAAGACACTAGTAGTGAAGACTATAGTTCTTTTATACTCATAAACTTATACCCTTGTTAAGTTCTTAACTCTTACTTGTTAAAGTTCCAATCTTTTTATGTTTTTGCAGCTTGAATATGCATTATGACCTCATTTTTCATAACTGAATGCAGAAACTGAGGATCACAAACAATAAACAAACATCTGTTCCCATGGGAGGATACAATGTACAATATGCAGGGATTGATGAAGGGCTATCTCCTAGACGGAACCCCGGTCACAACATCAAAAAGATCTCGATTTTGCCCCTAGTTTTCCTCATATTCTACGAGGTATCGGGTGGCCCCTTTGGTGTCGAGGACAGTGTCAAGGCCGCGGGCCCGCTTCTAGCGCTTATCGGGTTCTTAGTGTTCCCATTCATATGGAGTGTGCCTGAAGCTTTAATAACTGCTGAAATGGGCACAATGTTCCCAGAAGATGGTGGTTATGTGGTTTGGGTGTCTTCTGCTTTAGGCCCATATTGGGGGTTTCAACAAGGTTGGATGAAATGGCTCAGTGGGGTCATCGATAACGCGCTATACCCCGTTATGTTTCTTGATTATTTGAAGTCAGGGTTCCCGGCTTTAGGTGACGGTACCCACGAATCCTAGCGGTTATAGTGTTGACTGTTGCTTTGACTTACATGAACTTCAGAGGTATGACGATTGTCGGGTGGGTTGCAGTACTTTTAGGAGTCTTTTCGATCCTCCCGTTTGTTATTATGGGTTTCGTTTCGGTTCCTAAGTTCGAGCCCTCGAGGTGGCTCGTGGTTGACTTGCATACGGTTAATTGGAACTTGTACTTGAACACACTGTTCTGGAACCTAAACTATTGGGACTCGATAAGTACATTAGCGGGTGAGGTGGATAACCCGAAGAAGACCCTCCCGAAGGCGTTGTTCTACGCCTTGATACTCGTTGTTTGTGGCTACTTTTTCCCACTCCTTGTTGGGACGGGGGCGGTCCCTCTCCACCGCGAGCTTTGGACCGACGGGTACTTTTCAGAAATAGCAAAACTAGTCGGTGGCGTGTGGTTGAGATGGTGGGTGCAGGCGGGTGCAGCCATGTCAAACATGGGAATGTTTGTAACCGAAATGAGCAGCGACTCGTTTCAGCTTCTCGGTATGGCTGAGCGCGGTATGCTCCCTGAGTTTTTCGCCAAAAGGTCCCGTTACGGTACCCCGTTAATCGGGATATTATTTTCGGCTTCGGGTGTGGTTTTGCTCTCACAGTTGAGTTTTCAAGAGATTGTGGCAGCAGAAAACTTTCTTTACTGTTTTGGCATGATTTTGGAGTTCATAGCTTTCGTGAGTTTAAGAATGAAGTACCCAGCCGTTAGCCGGCCTTACAGGATACCGATTGGGACCGTGGGTGCGGTTCTTGTATGTGTTCCTCCAACCATTTTGATTTGTGTCGTTTTGGCTCTGTCTACGGTTAAGGTCATGGTGATAAGCGTTTTTGCTATACTTATCGGGCTCGTTTTGCAGCCATTTCTCAAGTATGTCGAGAAGAAACGATGGGTCAGGTTCTCGACTAGCGCTGATCTTCCCGACCTCCATAATGCTCACGAGACTAACGAGTCGTTGGTGTCTTAGGAGTAGTATATATGGGTGTTTATATATTGTTGTATGATGACAATTCCATGTTTTCTGGTGTTAAAGTTTAGTCTTTTGTGATCAAAGTACAACTTTAAAGTTCTAACTTCTAACTATGCAGCTAAACTTGTACCTTTCTCCGATCGACAACGATGATCGCAAACAAGTCTGACTGAGTTCTAACTCTTATAATCTCTTGACCCGAAACTCGACTTGTGAAGATTCAAGTTTCTAGAGGGGTTTATATTGATTCATATCCTAAAATTTGGGTCAATTTAACTTACTGGTTTATCTGTAACGAGCCAAACTAGTCAAAGCTATAAATATAGGATTAAAGAGATTAAACTAGTCAACACCTCACACTATCTACTCCTCCACACTTATACAATATATAACATATTTGACCTAGGTACATAATTTGTGGGTATGTTTAGAAAACATTTGTTTTTGAGTGTTCGTGAGTGACATCTAAAAAATATATATAACTTAAAAGTCTTACAACTTAAAAATTCTTAAAATGTTCATCTGATTAATATATTTCAAAATTTTCACCATGATAATTTCAAATATGGTCGTCTGAATGTTAAAATAGAGTCGTTCAAACATAAACATGATAATTCGATTGTGTTTAAGAGAAATAACATTGGTCGAACCTGAACTTCATACATGTTCGATCAGACTTTAAATAAGTTTGATTGATCATATTCGGACACCTGTATAAATCATGTCCATTAAATTAAATTCAAACGACTCTATTTAAGGTGCGAAAACGGCTCTGTTCGGTGCGAACATTTCAAACATCATCCGGTCAATAAGACATTTTGAGTCGAAAGAACATTTTTGGAATATTTTTCTAAATATTAGAACGGTGCCCGCGCAATGCGGCGGGACGACATTTTACATGCGACACGAGTTTTTATTATTTTAGTATTCTTGTAGTAGTTTTATAAAAGTTTATTAATATGTTTTAAGCTAAAATTTAAAACACTAAATAAATGCGTTCTGCATGACTACTTGTACATTTACGTATTAACTTATTGTACCTCATAAAATACGGATCGGTTAAACAAAAAGTTTACACCAAAACATTTAAAAAAACACAGGTTATAATTATAATCTTAAAAGTTTTTTAAATTTGATATTTT
Organism: Flaveria linearis; assembly: GCA_024085815.1. Classification (NCBI taxonomy): domain Eukaryota; kingdom Viridiplantae; phylum Streptophyta; class Magnoliopsida; order Asterales; family Asteraceae; genus Flaveria; species Flaveria linearis. The sequence continues at coordinate 36,810 of JABSNV010001311.1, read as the reverse complement.
AAAATATATAGCTGAAATGTTAAAACAAATTCAGTTTTTTTGGTTTATGGGTTATTAATATAAAAATTTATGTAAATATTAGAAAGTATAAGGTTATTATATAACTAATTGTAAGGGGTGATATGTAAATAATGTTATAAATACTATTTTACCCTAGAAATAAGTAATGTCCGGATCGGATCCAAACAAACCCACCCACCCACCTACACCGAATCGATATATCGAGATTAGTTTCTTGGGGAGAAAGAGAGACAACAGAAAAGGTTTTACAGGCAACAATAATATCGAATTACATTATACAAATCACCAGTTCAAATTTCGTCACTAAAGATCTTACACTGCAGCTAAAGAATTCTTCAATTTTGACATCGAGTTTCAACAATGGATGTGATAAAATCACAACAATTATCAGTGCGATCGATCGAGAAGGTGGTGGTGCATCCGTTAGTACTCCTTAGCATCGTTGATAACTACTATAGAGTCGCTAAAGACACTCGCAAGCGAGTCGTTGGTGTTCTTCTTGGAAGTTCCTTCAAAGGAACCGTTGATGTCACCAACAGTTATGCAGGTTTGTTTTTCGATTGATTTGTGTTTCGTTTGTGTGTATAATGTAGTCTTGGGTTTATTTGGATCTGAAGCTGCTACTTTTGGTGTTGAATTGTGATAATCTTCATTAAGCCATGAATGAATGAATGATTTTAGGGGTTTTTTAAAGCTTTATTTGTTGAATTCTAATGCATCATTCATGAATAGTCAACACAATATGTTATAGAACAAAGAGCATATGTTTTCAAATTGTAATGTTAGTGGCCGTTTGGTAGTCTTTTGATGTGTAACATCTTAATGGTACCTCTTAACCATTCAATGGTAGTCATTTAATGGTTAAGAGGTAATCTTAATATTAAAGTTAACTTGGTAGCTTGGTTTTAAAAAGCGCGCCTTAGGCTAGTCTAGCGCAAAGCGACTCTTGAGGCAAGGGTTGGGGCTTTTTGTGACATCAGGCGCATGCTGCACTAGAAGCGCAAGAAAAGCGCGATTTTCTGGTAAAAAATCCCTCCAAGGCGTGCGCTTTTTGTACAAGGGGTGTTTTTTTGCTTCAAAGTGCTATAAATGTTGCTAAAAAGGTTATACATATAGGTAATTTATACATTAAAGCATATCTAAACCTTATTTATAGCTATCTTTTGGGTGGGGATGCTAAAAGCCTATAAATGTTATGCATATAAATGTTGCTAAAAAGGTTATACATATAGGATATGTTAAAAAATTATATAAACGCTTAGCGCTTCATATACGGAAAGCCCACGCTTGGCGCTCAGTGCGCTTCTTGCTTTTTAAAACCAAGCTCGGTAGCCTCTTAACGATTAAGAAGTAACCTTAATGCTAAATGGTTAAGAGGTAACATCTTAATGGTACCTCTTAACCATTCAACATTAAGGTTACATTTTAATCATTAAGAGACTATGAACCATTAAGAGACTATGAACCATTAAGAGGTATCCTTTTAATGTCCATTAAGAGGCTATCAAACAGCCTCTTAGTCCTTTGCACCTATTTGTTTGTTGCATTTTGATGTATGAAAAATCAAGAACTTAACATATTGTAACGGATTCAATGTAAAGCAATTATACCTTTAACAATTATCTGAAAACAGTTGAAATCGTTGAAACTTAAATGTGTGTACATTTAAAACAATACCTAGATCCATTATTCTAAATGTGTGATTTATTTTTTATAGTGCCATTTGAGGAAGATGAGAAGGACCCGAGTATATGGTTTCTTGATCACAACTATCATGAGGCCATGTTCTCCATGTTCAAGAGAATCAATGGTAATGCTCAAGTTTAAAAAACACAGGAGTGATTAGTGCCTTTTGTTAGTAGGTGCTAATATTAAAGTTTGTTGCAGCAAAGGAGCATGTTGTAGGGTGGTACAGCACTGGTCCAAAGCTACGGGAGAATGATCTAGACATTCATGCTCTGTTTAATGAGTAAGCGTTATGATCTTATTCTGAATTTTACTTTTCCTTACATTTGCAATAACCAATCACTTCATTTAAGTTACATATCAAATCAGTTCTTAACATGAAAGAAAGACTGTATGCATGAACTAACTTGACAAATGTTCATCTGCATGTATTATATATGCATATTTTAAACCTTTTTTAGGGCTATCTTGTATCTCATATTTAGCATAGTCAATGTACAATCATGAAATCTTAGTTCCCAATGTCTTGTTAATCATTTTCTTATGGTTTTGTTACTTGGTTTTGTTTCTGGTTGCTTGATTTGTGAATCTTGTTACTGCAGCTATGTTCCAAATCCTGTATTGGTTATAATAGATGTGCAACCAAAAGAGTTGGGAATACCCACAAAAGCTTATTATGCCATTGAAGAGGTTAAAGAGGTAAATTAATACCTTCTCCTTTTTGTGGCTTTTGGGCTTTATTGTACATACAATCCTATCCAATTAGCAATTAATACGATGCCCATTTACAAGTCATAGGACTCTCAAATTATAAAATCTGTTTTCAATGCAGACACACCGTTTATCTCTAAATGTTAGACTAAGCATTGTTTGCCTTGATTTACAGAATGCCACTCAGAAAAGCCAGAAGGTTTTTGTTCATGTATCTTCAGAAATCGCTGCACATGAAGTCGAGGAAATAGGTAATACAGGAGCCAAAAAAGAAAATATTTACTTCATCAATCATATTGTATATATTTTTTTAAAGTTAGTGTTCTTGCATTAATTGGAAATTTGGATTCCTGTTTCAACAGGAGTGGAACATTTGTTGAGGGATGTTAAGGATACAACTATCAGCACACTTGCAACAGAGGTTACTTTTTATTGTATTATTCTTGTTCAATTAGTTTTACCGATTGCCCCAACACAACACTTACAAAACTATATTTTGCTTCTTTTTTTCTGAAAATTATCACAATATTCGACCTATGTTGTGAGGTGATTTTTGTTTATATTATATAGGTAACTGGAAAACTGGCAGCATTGAAGGGTTTAGATGCAAGGCTGAAGGAGATACGTGGGTATTTGGACCTTGTTATAGATGGCAAGCTACCGTTAAATCATGAAATACTCTACCATCTACAGGTTTATTCTTGTACATTTCATCAACATATCCAACATCATTCGTTCATAGTTAGAGGTGTCGAAATGGGCGGGCCGGGCAACTAGTCAAAAATAAGTTTAGCTCAAAGTGGGTAAATACTTTAGTGTGGGTCGTAACTGGTTTGGTTTACCACTAACTCCTTGTTCTTTTTCAAAATTTGTATACATAACTAGTGTGTTAAATATGATTAAAAAACCTTATTATAACATTATTCATCTAAATTTTTGAATAAAACAAGTTTCAGATGTTTAAATATGATTAAAAAACCATATTATAACAATAGTCATCTAAATTTTTGAATAAAACAAGTTTCAGATGTTGTATGAGTGACTTGACAGCCATTCAACCCACTTCCTTTTTAACTAATTTTCTTGATTTGACCTGTTTGAGGATTAAATAAAACTCTTATCAACCCATTAATAAGTAAATTGTTTGATATTACCACCGCTATTTTATATCTATTTGTTTCATATTTCACAATGTGCAAAAAAATTAGTGTTAAATTGAAGTTCTTTGCCTGTTTATACGTTGCAGGACGTGTTTAACCTTCTTCCGAATTTGAATGTTGCTGATTTGATAAAGGCATTTGCAGGTATATAAGTATATTGCATTAGAAAAGGCGGGGGAATTATTAAAAATTCTTACACTTGCTTCATATTTATTTGCCTTTTGCTACTCTGCAGTGAAAACCAATGACCAGATGCTTGTTATCTACCTTTCTTCTCTCATCAGAAGTGTGATAGCTCTTCACAACTTGATCAATAATAAGGTAAACTAAAACACACCTTGTCATTGTCAATATATTTTTTAATCTTATGCGGTTTTAATAGAAACATAGTCTATTTTAAAGGTGACAATTTTAAACCATTTACACAAAAACATGTTACTGCTGGCTGTATACGGGTCAAACAGCAAGCTGGTTAATCACAAAAAGTAGTTACAAAGAAACAGGTCAAAGTTAAACAGATAAAAAACATGTTTAATGCTTTCAATCAGGTATTCAAATGCTTATGACGTCCTACATACTAACAAGAACCCATTACTTTATTTTCAGAATATAGGTGTATGTATAATCTCGTATATAGTGTATTAATCATCTCCAAAATTCAAAAAAACGAACAAAAAGTGTGTTTGCGTCTTCCCAAACAGACTCTAACCACTTTGATGACTGTCGTGCTCGCGCTTTCCTAATGTGTACAAAAGATGATTTGATGAACTGATGTGAAGGTGGTTAATTTGATTGTTCTCAGATGCTTAACAAGGAACATGAGAAAGCAGAAGACGCGAAACCTGCAACGGTTGCCAGTAGTTAGGGAGATAACCGATACGCATGGAAATTTTTAATCTCTGTTTGTATTGTTTTCTGAGCTCGTAAATTCATGAATATTGTATCGGAATATGTTACGTGTCTTCACAAGTTTCTGAGCTCGTAAATTCATGAATATTGTATCGGAATATGTTGATGTTTGAATATTGTTGTTAAAACTAGTCGAACCAAACCAAACCAAACCAAACCATAATGATTTTATGTTCCTTTTACTTGATTTTAAAAAGTTTTTAACACACATAAAGCTTGAGTGAATTTATTAAAAGGAAGCTTAAATCAATTTAGTAAAACACTAGCAAAACATTACCACGAACTAAGCTTCAATTTAGATAGCTTGCTCATACTTCTTTCTTTATTACTTCCCTAAAAGTTGCAAGCTTTAAGAATCAAACTTTTAAACACAAAGTAATTAAACACACTCTTTTAAATTATGAAAGAGCTTCAAATATAAAGTATATTTTTGTTAGAAAGTGTGAGAAGACACAATAAGTTAAAAAGTCACAATAAAAATTATATCTCACAATCTAAATTGAATTTAAAAAAAGTAATAGCGAGCTTTTGTTCCCCTAGCTGTCCACACTAAGGAAAAAAATAAACGAAAAATAAAAAAAATTAACGTTTTTTTATTGTGTCATTTATGAAACATACAATGACGTCATTATGTCATTATGAAAGACACAATGATGTTATTGTGTTATAAAAAGACACAATGAATTTTTTTATATTTTTTTATTTTTTCTAAAAGAGGACGACGAGTCGATTAGAGCCTCCGAATTACTTTTTTGAAATTCGATTTAGATGGCGAGATATAACTTTTTTTATGACTTTTCTAGTTTCATTATGTATTATCGTACTTTGTAGCAAAAATACACTTTATAGAATAACTTCCTTGCTTCACCCTTAAATTATTTCCCGATGAGGTGATTGTATGAGCTGCCATCGTATTTTAAGTTGCGTATTGAAACGGCATCCCCAATTGTTAATATCATATTTTAAGAATGGGGATGTAGCTCAAATGGTAGAGCGCTCGCTTTGCATGCGAGAGGCACGGGGTTCGATCCCCCGCATCTCCATTTTTCCTTTTAAATATATATTATTTTGTAGTTCTGTTATCTATGTTCGAATTTTTCATTGTTTCAAAAGTTTTCCCAAAATCCATCTTAGATATCATCTAAGTCAACATATTTTGAATCATTTTTTATGTTTTATATAGCTGAAATGAAAACTCTATATGATAAGAACTCTGAAACATACTGTGACGCTCCAACCCCGAAGAGGCTGACGTGTCACTATTACAGATATCAAATCAAATACCAAATTCATGATATTAAGGAGACGGTCAGAAGTAATAAATTCAAACAAACCAAATAATCCGAAAGAACCTAATTAAGGTGTTCATTACATAAATTAAAGCAAAATATAATCTTGATCCTCAATTCACTCTTCACTGATTTTCCGGATTACCCTGATTACCTATAATAAAATAAAATAAAAACACCACAAAAGAAAATACGGCTAAGCAAAAAATTGCTCAGTGACGGAAAGAACAATAGTAGTGATAATAAGCATAAAATACTGATATCTGATACTGAACTGATCATATGATGTTGAAAACGAAAATCTGATTCTAAACATATAATACTGATACAAAACCGAACATGTAATGTCAATACTGAACTGATCTACACGACGAGTATATATATACAAACAAAATAAGTCGTGTAATATAAGAAGTACCAAGAGCCGAAACTGAACTGATAAGTACATAACTAGCTAGACTATGCACCAATGAGATGGTGTGTGGGCGTACACACATGATTCCATCCCCCGGAACTAAACTGATCTGAACTGAACTAGGATCGATCCATCCGCCTCCCAAATAAATATGGTCAAAGTACTACCTGAGTACTAACGTGTTAACGGAGACGTTGTGAACTATTTATAAACACCGTCACGAAAAGTGTCATATCATTGACGCCACAATGACATGTCGGACAAGCTTGGGCAACAGAGTGCTAAATCAAATGGTAGTATAGCAACCAACATATAACGTATCAATACAATATTTATAGGAACATGCAATAATGAGTATAAATTTATAAAATATATATTGCATGCTACAAGTCTCAATAAGTAAAATTAATAAATCGAACGAGTCAGAGTATAACTAAATAAATAATGATAGACGACTAGTAAAATGCTAAAGGCCAAACAAGTCATATCAATGGAAGCGAAGACGACATTCTATAGGTATCAAATATCCGTACTACAAAGTAACGGAAGAATAGAATTTATACTAGAATAAAAAGGACCAAGAATCCGTACCTCAATTAGCAAATCAAACCAACAAAGTCACATTGTCGCTAAGTAGTTTGAATATCTGAATTGTGGTTAGCGAAGCGGCGTGTACGAACGCTTGAACCACTCGGTCGATGATCGAATCAGAAGGAGAAGAACCGTATTGATCCACGGGGCTACGTTTTATATCATAAATAGAGACGGTATGAATATATATTCAGATCAACATTACACAACACTCAAATTCCAAACGTGAACAAGAACGACTAGTTTTGCACCTGCTTGCGATATCAAAACGAGCTCTGAGAACTTAACGCGAATTTGCACCGTAACTCCGTGTTGCGAAGATGATGTAACCGTGGGCTTAAACCAACAACAGGAAGGATTTTGATGGAGTATTATCGCTTAGCAGCGGCGACCGGTAGTGGTGCGGTGTGGTGCGATGGTGGTTCCCGACGATCTCAACAGATGGTAACGACTTGAAACAGTCGTAAAAGAATTAAACTAAAGGGGTGTGAGAGAGAATCGAAGGTATTAAGGGGTATATATCAGTTAGCAATAGTAGGGAACAAGCGATCTACCTCCGTACTCCTCGTAAGGTCGTTGTAGGAGATAAAGATTTAATATTTTTTTTTCTTTTCGTGGACTTATTGCAGAAGGCAGGAGTATCACTTTGGAACAAACTCAAGTGGGTTGATTTTGTCAACACCCAATGCACCGCACGTTCATTCGTTTTTTTCCTTTGGTTATTGTTGTTATCATACTTTATTGTTATATTTCTCATTATAACTAGTATTATTTTATTTAACTAAATTATACTTTTATCTCTTCTGGATATTGATTTATTATTTTATAAACAATTTCTTTCTTTGTTAAGATTGTAATGATATATGTGTTTATTTTTTTTGAATGTTATACATATTTCTTTTAATGTTTTTGTTTCATATTTAATGTTAGACGACATTTTCTTTAAATATATCCAATTGTATCAATTAAAGTCTGTATACTTTGGTGTTAGGCATAACATATGGTTCGTCAGTCGATGATAAACAAGATGATAATTTGAATTTGTAATAGGATATGATTTAACTAAGAGGTTGTTTAGGGATGTGATTAAGTCTATTTAAAATCTCTAATGGCGAGACACCTCAGTTCCCTCCTAATACAATGTTGGAAGCAAAATACCATGTGCAAAGCTCACAATTTGAATTAAAAAACTATTATGAAACATCTCAATTATTATGTTTGTACATGAGAGAGGTTGACAATTCTATTTCTTAATAATTAGTTAGGAAAATACAACAGAAACATGAATAGAATGAGTTACTTATTTAAGTGTGAAACTACCATGTTTGAACTCAGACTTTGATAAGTCTTATAAATACCAGACGAAAGGTTTTTTTTTAGTGCCACAGTAATAGAAATTTTATGGTTACTGTTAGATCTAGGAAGAATAGGTCTAGATCAATTTGTATAGGCTTAAAACTTTAATCAATTCTTGTAATAAATGATTGTAACTGACTATTATTATGTATGCATTGTGTATATAGGTTAACCCATATGTGTTGCTTTGTGTATGATAATAGGCAAAAACAATATACTTGGTGAATTCATTTAATTGACTAAGTGTAAGAAACATCTACGGATGAACAACTCTGCTAATCCGTAGATATGTTTCTTACAAGTCTATTGTTGTCTACGGATGAACATCAGTAAGGATTACAAGATGGAAGTAAAGATTCCTACGGAAGTACAAGCTCCTCCGGAAGAACAAAAGTTCCTGCGGAAGACAAGAACACTTGTATGATTTCAACAAGTCGACAAGTCAACAAGTCAATAACAAATCCCAAGAGATCCGGTGTTTTATTAACTGACTCAAAGTGCCTATAAATATGAGTTCTAGGTTTCACATCTAAGGGAACACAATAAGCAATATTACGGCTGTCAAATATCACATCACCATTCAACCCTAGCCCCCGTCACATCATCAACATCAATATGTTCAAAGAATCTGTGTTCATAGAAGTCATAATTATTTTTTTGTAATCATTAGTTGTGTGCGTATTTACTTTGTTTTCATAATTGTGTTCATCATAACGGCATTCAATATTTGATATTTACTATCAATTAAAAACAATTAAACACAGTTAATGATTTTTTCGCATTCATTAATTTGTCATCATTTTAATACTGATAATTTCTGAATTGCAATCCTTGGAGTCACAGGTGGTATCAGAGCCTTGTGCTCATTGATTTAGATCAATTGATCTATTAGTATTAAAATTATTTAATTGTCTTTTTGCTTGATTGATTTAGATCTCTATTCTCATCAATTGAATACTAGATCTGAGTCATTGATAGATTTGTTCACAATTATAGTTAAATCCATAAAATCTAACTAAAATGAGTACGTTTGATGGATCATACCAACCCTCAAAGTTGGAAACCAAAGCTGATTTCAAATCATGGAAAATCAAGTTCAGGAATCATGTAAATTACACTGATTCTGACTTGTGGGAATCAATCACTGAAGGTCCTTATATTCCACCCACCCTTGGGCCAGATTATAATGATAAAAATCAACCAATAAGCATTAAAGATCTGTCACCCGATGATGTCAAGAAGGTTAAAGTTGATATCAAAGCATCAGTTTGCTTAGTGTGGCTTTACCTGAAGAGATATTAATTAGATGTGAAAAATATAAAACAATAAATTTCTTGTGGAAAATACATCAGACACTTTGTGAAAGGAGTGATGAAATCAGAAGCATTAGGAAGGACACCCTCAGGTCATAATATGAAACCTTTCATCATATTAGGGTGAATCAATTCCTCAACAACTCCACAGATTCATGCAACTGATGACTGAGATGAATATCTTGGAGTTGAAGTATACTACTGAGAAACTAAACAAGAAGATGCTCCATACTTTGCCTGAAAGTTGGAGCAAACTGTGTCCATGTTCAAGAACACTATAGATATCAAGACAACTGGTCTAGACACACTGATTGCCAAAATAGAGGCTCTTGAATTGGATGAAAAATCAAGAAACAAGAGTGTGAGAACCCATGTCTCACCTTATCACTTCAAAGAAACAAAAAGTGCTGGAAGTGCCTTTATTTCAAACAATGATAGTGAGAACTCTTGTACTTTGAGTGATGATGAAAAGGAAGTTAGTTTCCATGCATCAAAGCCTTCAAAGAAATCATCTCAAAGTAAAAATGGAAAGGATAAAGGAAGAACTGCTGCCACAGCAAAGTCTTCACAACAGAACAATCAATCAGAACCAATCACTGTGATACTGGATTCTGAAGAACAAAAAGCAGCTTTTGCAGCTTTTAGTTCAAGTTTTCAAGCTTACCTGGGAAGCTCTCTAACTTCTGCAAACATTTGCCAGCAAGACTTAGAAGAACTACATCCTGATGTAGTTGAGGAGATGGATCTCCAATGGCAAATGGCAATGATTGCATATAGAGCCAAGCAATATCTCAGAAGAAATAATAACTTGGCTGCAGCCAGTAAAACATCAAAGATTAGTGTTGACAAGTCAAAGGTAAGATGCTTCAAGTGCAATCTCTATGGACATTTCTCTAGAGAATGCAATCAACACTCAAATCCGGAGAAGAGACAACATCAGCAACATCAATCTCAACCTCATCAGCAATCAACCTCTCAGAGATCTCTCAGACAATCTCAGCTGACAAATTCATCCCCACCAGCCAAAAATGAATCAGCATGACCAAGTAATTCAAAGGAGTAGGGGCTGATCATACTTCAAGATGGAACATGTGATTAGAGTATGTATAAGAAGGAAGTTTTGGAAGAGAACCAAGCATTAATGGCTCACATAGAAAACAAAGTTCCACCAATGGCAAGAGAGGTAAGAGAAAGGTTATGTTCATCAATATGTGTTGAAGAAGTTGAATGGTATAGAGTCTATGCTCAACAGTTGGCTAATAAAGTAAAAGAAACTATGATTTTAAATGAATCCCATATTAGAGAACATAAATTATATCAAATCAAAATTAACTCTTTGCAAAAGGATTTAGAAAAATTTGTTTCTGAAAACTACAGCCTAAAAGCCCAAGTTGAGCATCTGACCACTTCCTTAACCAAATCCATGGCTGATCATGCATCAATTAAAGTGAAACTTTAGAAGTTTCAACTTTCATCTCAGTAATATGAGAAGTTGTTAAACTCTCATATTGAAACAAGAACAGGTATGGGTTGGGATATAATGCAGTTGCACCTCTAATAAATGATAACTACACAACTCTACCTGAAACAATGACCAACACATTGTCAAATCATTTTGTGCCAAGCACCAAGTTTGAAACTAAAACAAATTAAACAAACAATAACGATGAATCTGAGGTGAGTGAAACTGAGTCTTCTGAATTAGAACTTTTTAAACATAATGACTCAGAATTTGACTATGATAAATGTGATTAGTTGGATGATTCTGATGAACACGATGATGATCAACTGAACATTGGTAAGAATGTTCATGTTGAAACTATACTTCCAAAAGTGCTTGAAGAATCAAAACTGCAATATCCTCCAAAGCAAAGAAACATGCTAAAGACTATCTGCAAGAGGATTGCTGAGCTAAATGAAGGACTTCAAGAACTGAACCTGCATAAAAGTTCAACAACAAATGAAGTTGCTAAGTGCGGATCAAGTGAGGAGGTACCTTTATTCCACGTAGATAAAGGTAAGAAGAAACAAGCATCAACCAAACATCAGAAAAGTTCTTCAGTAGAAGATATGCGGAAGGAAACATCTACGGAAGAAAAAGCCAAATCTACGAATGAGGTATCAAAAAGAGAAGCTGCTAACAAACATACTAAGAAAATGTTGGATCTTGTGACATCCGTCACCTCAAGGTCTGTCATTTAACGTGAAATTACGCTAACTATTCTTAGAGCATTCATTCCTCACCTTCATAGACTATTTGTGAGGACATCATACTTGTTTGGTTTCTGTTACAGTCGTGATACCATTATTTGCAACCTTATCGCCCAAAACGCTTACGGGTATCACCACCGACATCATTAACTATATTATGTTATATAATATAAACATCATTAATAATAACATATACAAGATACAAACGACATTAAATACTTCACTATAATTAATATAACGCGCGTGTTTACGTCATTATCAACCGAAACAAGTTTGGGGACTCGGCGGCAAAGTGCGGGGACTAAACTTGTCATTTTGAAAACTAGGGCTGGGTATAAATACTTAGCAACCAGCCCTAGCCCCATACTTCATCTTCTTCTTCACCTCTTTCTCCACTTTCCCTCTCTAACTAGCACCAAAATCGGCGCGTTTGTTGCGTTTTCGCCGTCTAAACTCGGTTATCATCGTGAATACCCACTTCTAGCAGGTAGATAACCTCGCTTAACCCGTTTCTTGCTCGATTTCACTTCTGCGTTTTCTAGGGTTTCGGGTGTTCGGGTTCATCCGATCACATGAGGTCGTGTGGGCTTGTGTGTTGCGTTCCAGTGTGTGTTTCTTGTCTAGACATGTTAGAATATGGATTCTGGAAGTTCTTAGGGTGTAAAACTCGTGCCCGGAGCAGCTGGACGCTGCTCTGCACTTCAGCAGTCGCGAACTTACTGTTCAGGTGACTGGGCCTTTCAGGCGACTGAGCCGTGCGACTGAGTGAGTCGTGCGACTAGGTGAGTCGTACGACTGGGTCCATGCGTCTGAGTCTATCATGCGACTGAGTGGTGCGACTGGGGTGAGTCGTGCGACTGAGTCCATGCGTATGTGTGTGTTGTGCGATTGAATGCATGCGATTGAGAGTGTGTGCGATTGAGCCAATGCGGATGATTGTGTGCGACTGTGTGTGTCGCACGACTGAAGATCCAGTCGTACGAATGTCACACCCCAACCCTGACGGCGGAATCGTCGAGGTGTGAGAGTTACGATTGTTCACAGCCACATAACGCTATTGCCTGAAACATGTTAAAAATAAAAGGTCAACATATTGTTGGTGAGCATTCTATAGTTTTTCATACATAAGTATATAAAAGATGGCAATTCATGTTGTAAATTAGAGAACAAGGTAACTAGGGATGTAAGACAGAATGCACAATCAAACCTTGACAAAGTTTTACAAGTCTCAAACGTTTACAAGAATATACGATTAGCTAAGTGTACTTGGATCAACCAAGCAGGCTTGTCAGGCCCATAGATCTATGACGTCGCCAGGCTAGCAATAGTTAATGATTGTACATATATTCGACATTACATGGTAGCTACAAGATTCAACTAATCACAACACACAAGCAAATTGCCATAAGTTTACAAGAATCAAACGTGTTTACAAGTGTAACGTTTATACGGTAACATGTTTCACCCAAAAGTGTGTGAAATAATAAAATGGGTATAGAAATACTCACTTGGCGATTAAGTATATATTGGATGATTAATAAGAAATAATAACCAGCGTCGTTTCAACGAATTCCTCTACAAGGTACCTATATATATATATACATGTATGTATAAAATTATAGTTAATGATTTCACGTGAATTAAGGTATTAGAATTTATACTTGAGGTTTTGTCAATTAATTGTATTTAATAAGTGGGAACAAATTATATTTTCGTGAAATAAAATGAAAAGAAGTTTAAGATATTTTATATACTTAAAGATGTGAAAAGAAAACGTTTATAAAAATTTGTAAGATATATATAGATTTGAATAAAGTTTTGTAACCAAATAAATACGTTTCAAACAATAATTTAACTGCAACGTTTAACCCAATAATAATTTAGAATTTTAAACTATTATTTAAGGTCCATTGTTATAAAATATTTATTTATAATATTATAATTATTATCTTATAAATATTATTATGGTTTTTAAATAAAGTAAATTTACAGTAATTCATTTTATAACATTTAAAATAAGGAACATTTATAAAATTAATTTTTATAATTTTTAAAAATTTTTATGTATTTAATTGGGGCTTAAAAAGGCATTTTAAAAATATAAGGGGGTGCCCGGGGTCGAACCCGGGACCTCCTGTTTCACAACACACACACTTAACCGGTGGACTAAGGGCCTCAGCCGCGGTTATAATTGGGTTTTAATTCATTTAAACATCACTTGCAGTTCCTCATTGATTCTAAGAACCCTAGAATCAATCTGATCCAAATTGAAGATCGGATTGATGATGTTAATTCAAACGATCATGGGGCTTTTGATCCCCATCAAAAATCGAACGTAATGATGTATTTAATTACCTGGTTGGACACCCGATTGACAAGAAAAGATGAAGAACAGGTCGCGGTTTTAGCTTGAAGTCGAGAGATGATCGAACGATGATGAAAACCAAATTCACTTCACAGGTAGCTTCAAACGAGGTCAAGGATCAATTGCCCTCTGTTAATTGTGACTTATAATAGTTCTAAGTACGAATTCGAGTGTGTTGCAGATCGCGGGGAAGAAGAAGATCGATTTGAGGTTTCTGTGTTTTAATTGATGCAATTGAAAGCATAGACTGATTAGGATTATTTATAGCATCGAGTAGGTTGGTTTTATTCGATTATTGTTGAGTCTTAGTGCGATTTTGAGGCTGTAAAGTTACCGACCATGAACGTGGGTCGGTTTAGATCGCACTACCGATTTGATCTTTGAATTATTATAGGTGTTAGGTTCGAATCGTGCATGTGAAGGTGTCGGGGCGGTTTGATTTGATCAAAACCGTGTAATTTGGTGGTTTCGGCTTCGCCGGAGAGCCGCCGGAAGGTGGCCGGATCCGGTGCCGGAATTGCGGGGGTGAGGAGGGCTGGTTGTGTAAATTTATAATTTACGCAATTGGTCCCTGGGGTTTTGATTTTATTATTTTATGTTTTTAAATTTATTTAAACTTCAAAAATTGCTGAATACCCCCTGGACTTTATTATTACTATTATTTATTATTATTATTATTATTATTACTATTATCATTATTATCATTATTATTTATTATTATTATTATTATTGTTTTATTATAATTATTATATTATTATTATTATTATTATTATTATTATTATTATTATTATTATTATTTGCAAATACGAAATGTTACAACGAATGAAGACTCAGTCGTACGAATGAAGCTGATTCGTACGACTGATGGTTAAATCGTGCGAATGGAAGGTTGAGTTGTGCAATTGGGTGCTGTGTGGAACGACTGAGTGTTTAGTCGCACGAATGGGAATTCAGTCGTGCGAATGAAGCTGATTCGCATGACTGAAAGTTGATTCGTGCAAATGGAGTGTCCAGTCATGCGTCTAGTCCTGTCGTGCAATTGGAGTCATTATGTGTGAATTCTTCATGTGTGTGGTGTGTGTAGTCGTGTGATGTTAAGGTGACATCGACACGGTTGCCGTTGTTAATGACGATCATTGAGATTAACACTATCAAACTCATTAATGTTATATCAAAACACATCAACTTAACATTTTACAATTAGCAACAAACGATTCCTAACACAAGTGCTTACCAAGTATTTCTTTAACAACAATAACACTTTTACCCAAACATCATCGACAATGGCAACGTTTCTAGTGCTTGGATCTACAAAAGATCTATTATGCGTGTTTGTGTGCAAGAGTTACCCACGACCGAACCGATACGACCCGACCCAACTAAACAATATGGTTAACAGCAGACGTAATATTAATGCTTAGCATAACTGTCAATAGGTGATTGACCGTTCGTACATACATACAAGTTTGGGAAGTTTCATCGTACATACTTACCACTTAACAAGTGAGTTTCGTGGCCCCTTTTTATGCTTATACAATTGTTTCAATCTTTTACAAACATGGGGGAAAAGTATGCTCACACGTTTTCAATGCTGTACAACATACATACAATTTTCATACTTGGAATCAACGTGATACTGTTTTGTGAGTACATATCTGATGCATACATGATGTCACTGTGTGGTTCTTCTTACAACCATTAATTTCGGTGTTGGAACCAATGGATAGGTATTAGTAGTACTACTGGGTTGACACCCCCACCCTTGACAGATGGTTACTCGTGAGTACCATCACACTGCCAGGAACGGGCCTTGGGTGAATATATTCCGACAAGTTGTTGTGTGTACGTCATTAGGTTTGGTTGTATAAAACTCATGGTATGTGATTTTGCTTGCTTATAACTGTATGCACGGTATTCCACTACAAACAATATACAACATCAATTACATGTTTACAATTCAAACCTGCGAAGCTCACCAACATTATTGTTGACAATTTTGAGCATATTTTTCAGGTAACAATGAGAACTGAAGATCTAGGAGTGCTGCCTTAGTGGAGACCCTAGTATGCAATTTTTGAGACTGAACATACACGATGAACAATTATTTTGTACATTGTTGCAGTCCATCAAACAATTAACATTCTTTTGAATACTTGTTCCCGGGTTGTGGGAATTTACATACAAGAGTACAATTTTTGTGATTATGTGAATCAATTACAAGTTTCTGTTTATGCTCATGGTTATGCTATCGTGAACAATGGCTAAACACGACACAAGTCTCCATTTGTGCCGGGTGTCGTCATGACACGCTTGTCATCAATTACATACATATTGCATCTCTATTATTAACCATGTGTTATGACGATCCCGTCTCGCTCGCATCCCCGTGTTTCCGCTATCAGCGGGGGTGTGACAGACTGGTATCAGAGCCATTGGTTATAGAGAATTAGGCAATTCACTTGACCTAGGCTCTAACCTAGGAACCTTCATGTAGAATGCATGTTAGGACTGGCTTGCATTTGATGTTACATTTATGTTCCTCTATACTTGTTTCTTGTCTCTATACATGATTCTATGCATATGTGCATGCTATCTGATCATCCTGAGGAAGACACTATTACACTTAGTCTTTCTCCACGGGATACCTTCATACTAGAACCTTATGTTCGTATGCGCACAACATCATATCATTAGGTCGAGATACCTAAACAGAAGGGAACCTTGGTGATCACGCGTGGCGTCGATCTCGGATACTAAATCCGACCCTAACATAGTTATGCCTGAAATCCTGAAAGTATGAAGGATAGGCAACTACCATTAGACATATTATGCTTATGTGCTTGGAGTTTACTTGCTATTACATACTATTATTGGAATACTATTGGCTCCTGGACAGGAGGACATTACATGATCTATGCTTGATGAATGCATCAATACTATGATGTTAACTTGGGGTAAGGGAAGCTAAGGGTGACCATGCAAGGCAAATTACCATTACGGGTGCACACGTAATTGCAATTTACACTTCATGAGAAGCCTGGCTAATCTTACCAGGGGGTAACGATCATGAGTATTACAAGTTTTCTATTCTATATCCCAGGGAGCTAGGATCAAATTCTAGTAAGACCTCGTTAAGGGTAACAAAACATTACTAACACATTGCTATTACTTAAGTCCTGTCCTACTTAGAGCCTACATTGTATTTCCAATCATGACATTGATCTTATCCTTTACGAGACATTCCTCCACTTAGAATTTCAGTGACTAAGGAACTGATGGAATGCTTAGAATGAGAGTGGACTACAGGAAATGTTAGAGGAGTGACGATACTCTCTACACATGCATTACGTTATTCTTTGGGATCATGCTAAGGAAAATCAGGATGTCGTGTAACCGGTTTAAGCGTCATTCAAAGTATAGCGGGGATGTGGTGGGAATGCTGCGGGGAACCCTATATATAAGCATCACCGATATACTAAGAATGTGCTTAAACTGGGCTACGTGATGATCTTGATGGACCGAAGCATGGGTTATTAGAACTTGATGAGTGGAATCATACGTGTATCTTAAAGTGATTAAGGTTTACATGTTTACTAAAGTTTACATGTTTACACCTTTCTATGATTAGAAGATGCCGCCTCGAAGAGCCACACGTAGTGCCAATCAAGGTGAGACCCCACAAGGCAGAGGTAGGGGTAGACCACCAAGAACAGGTGGTGCTCCAGCTGGCAACAATCAGGGAACTGACAACCCTGACATAGCTGCTATGATTGCTCAGCAGCTAGCCGCACTGATTCCAACTATTGTGACTCAAGTGAGCGACACTCTTCTGAATCATCATCTCCACGGAGATCATGATACTAATGATCAGCATAACCAAGGAACAGGGGAAGACACTAGGATTAGTGGAACAACTGGGAACGAAACTGGGGTTGATAATACAAGACGGGGATGTTCATACAAGGAATTTGTGGCCTGCAAACCCCGAGAATTTGATGGGAAAGGTGGGGCGGTAGCCCTGACTAGATGGCTTGAAAAGATGGAGGCAGTGATTGACATCAGTGAATGCCTCGATAGTCAAAGAATCAAGTATGTTACGTGCTCACTGCAGGGCAGAGCACTAACCTGGTGGAACACCCATGTTCAAGCTAAAGGAAGAGAATCTGCGATGCAAATGACTTGGGATGAGTTCAAAGCCCTGATTACTGAGGAGTACTGTCCCCTCAATGAGATGCAGAAGCTTGAACAGGAATTCTGGAACCATGCGATGGTAGGAGCTGGGCACGCGGCTTATACTGATCGATTCCATGAACTGGTGAGGCTAGTTCCACATCTTGTGACCCCAGAATCAAAGAGAATCGAGAGGTACATTTGGGGACTTGCACCTCAGATCTGGGCAATGGTAACAGCAGCTGCTCCTCCAATGATTCAGAGCGCAATTCTGAAGGCTGGCGCTCTAACTGACAAGATGGTAAGAACAGGGTATTGGGTAGGGGAGCAGAGAAGAGAAAGGATGTTGGGGAAACGAGCCGGTCGAATACCGGGAAATCTGATAAAAGGGCCAAGATCACCAGGAATTTCGTGGCTGTGACTCAGGGTAAGAGAGAATATGTTGGGCTGCACCCCAAATGTGACAGGTGCAGCTATCATCATCCCCCAGAGATGCAGTGCCGGGTGTGTGTGAACTGTAGGCGCCCGGGGCACCTAGCGAGAGATTCTAGAGTTGCACCGAATCTGGTTGCACCCGTCAACGCGGTTAACCCCGCCGGGAATGCCAGAGTCTGTTACGAATATGGAAATCCGGGTCACTACCGGAACATGTGCCCCAAACTGAATAGGGCACTGGGTCAACAAGGGAATAACCAGCAGCAAGTGATGGCCATAGCTGGGAATCAAGGCCCGGCTAATCAAGGGAATGTCGCTCGGGGACGTGCGTTTGTCATTGGAGTCAACGATGCTCGTCAGGACCCGAATGTTGTCACGGGTACGTACTTGCTCAATCACCACTTCGCATCCATACTATTTGATACTAGGGCAGACAATAGTTTCATATCTTGCGATTTTGCACACATGCTTGCCTTGAACCCTAGTAGACTAGAAATTAGCTTTTCCGTAGAAATGGCCAACGGTAGAGTTGTACAGGCCGATGAGATTATTCGAGAGTGTTCCATGATATTGGAAAACCATGCCTTCGACATAGACTTAATACCTTTTGAGTTGGGAAGCTTCGATGTGATTGTGGGAATGGATTGGTGGTCGAAAAACGGAGCCGAGATTGTTTGTCGGGAGAAAGTAGTACGAATCCCCATGCCAAACGGGGAGATACTCAAAATTCAAGGAGAACGACCGGGAAGAACTCTAAAGCTTATCACTTGCATGAAGACGCGACGATGTTTACGAAAGCAGTGTTACGCATTTCTGGCCCATGTAGTGGAAAAGAAAGAAGAAGGCAACAAGTTGGTAGATATTCCTGTAGTACGAGATTTTTCGGGAGTATTCCCTGATGAATTGTCAGGTTTGCCTCCTCCATGACAGGTGGAATTTCGTATAGAGTTGGTTCCTGGAGCTACGCCTATAACATCCCATATTGGTTGGGAAGGAGAACGAATGCTTCCTTATAAGGAGCTTGAGACCTTCCCCACTGTGATGCGTTTTGCCTGAGCGATGGTGGTACGTCCCGGTTCAGGTGAAAACAAAACCGTGAGGCGATGGTGGTTCGTCCCGGCCAAAGCGGACAATATCATGGTGCGGTTATGTTGGGCTGTTACAGATGGTATCAGAGCCAGGGCCGGGCCAGTGTGCCAGCGAGGACGCTGGGCTCCCTAAGGGGGGTGGATTGTAACATCCCACATTGGTTGGGAAGGAGAACGAATGCTTCCTTATAAGGAGCTTGAGACCTTCCCCACTGTGACGCGTTTTGCCTGAGCGATGGTGGTACGTCCCGGTTCAGGTGAAAACAAAATCGTGAGGCGATGGTGGTCCGTCCCGGCCAAAGCGGACAATATCATGGTGCGGTTATGTTGGGCTGTTACAACGCCGATAGCAAAGGCACTGTATCGGTTGGCCCCATCCGAAATGCAAGAGTTATCTAGCCAATTACAGGAGCTATTGGAGAAGGGTTTCATCCGACCTAGTCATTCACCATGGGGAGCACCGGTCTTATTTGTCAAAAAAAAGATAGATCCTTCCGTATGTGTATCGATTATCGTGAACTGAACAAGTTGACGGTGAAGAATCGATATCCTCTTCCCAGAATTGATGATTTATTTGATCAACTGCAAGGAGCCTCATATTTCTCCAAGATTGATCTTCGCTCTGGATATCATCAACTGAGGGTTTTCGAGGATGACATACCGAAAACAACATTCAGGACTCGTTATGGGCACTATGAGTTCTTAGTCATGCCGTTCGGACTGACCAATGCACCAGCCATGTTCATGGATTTGATGAATCGGGTGTGCAAACCTTACTTGGATAAGTTCGTGATCGTGTTCATAGACGATATACTTATCTACTCTCGTTTGAAAGAAGACCACGAGGAACATCTTCGGGCCATACTGAGTCTGTTACAAGAAGAGAAACTTTTCGCTAAACTCTCGAAGTGCGAGTTTTGGCTTCGAGAAGTGAAATTTTTGGGTCATGTGGTTAACGAAAATGGGATTCATGTAGATCCTAGAAAGATCAAAGCAGTGAAGAAGTGGGACGCACCCCAGACACCTTCAGAGATACGACAGTTCTTAGGATTGGCCGGATACTATCGTCTCTTCATTGCGAATTTCTCAAAGATTGCCCAACCGTTAACACTGTTGACTCAGAAGGACAAGAAGTTTGATAGGGGGAAAGCACAAGAACAAGCGTTCCAAACGTTGAAAGAGAAGTTATGCAACGCACCGATATTGTCCCTTCCAGGCGGAACAGATGATTTTCTAGTGTACTGCGATGCTTCACATCAAGGATTGGGTTGTGTGCTAATGCAGAAAGACAAGGTGATTGCCTATGCCTCACGACAACTTAAGGTGCATGAGAAGAATTATACGACTCATGACCTGGAGTTGGGCGCGGTAGTATTTGCACTCAAGATATGGAGGCACTATCTGTATGGAACCAAATGCATCATCTACACAGATCATAAGAGCCTTCAACACATCCTGAATCAGAAAGAACTCAACATGCGACAACGACGTTGGGTAGAGCTACTTAGTGACTACGATTGTGAAATCCGGTATCACCCAGGGAAAGCAAATGTGGTGGCTGACGCCCTAAGTCATAAAGAGCGCGTGAAACCACTACGTACTCGAGCTTTGGGATTGACTATTCAAACGAACTTGAAAGCGCATGTCCAAAATGCACAAAGGGAAGCATTGAAAGAAGAAAACCTTACGGGAGAAGAATTTTGAGGGTTAGACAAACAGATGATTTGCAAGGATGATGGCATACAGTACTTCATGGATGGCATATGAGTACCCAAATGAGGAGACGTTCGTACCCCGATCATGGAGGAAGCACACAAGACATGATATTCTGTTCATCCTGGTGCAGACAAGATGTATCACGATCTTAAGGATCTATACTGGTGGCCAGGCATGAAGAGAGACATTGCTATGTATGTAAGCCGATGCTTGACGTGCTCGAAAGTTAAGGCTGAACATCAAAAACCATCGGGATTATTACAGCAACCTGAAATTCCCGTGTAGAAATGGGAGAACATAGCCATGGATTTTATTACCAAACTCCCAAGGACGCCTAGCGGACACGAATCAATATGGGTTGTAGTGGATCGAATGACAAAATCCGCTCAGTTTTTGCCTATCCGAGAAGACTATAAAATGGATAAGCTGGCAAGGTTGTACATCAAAGAGATCGTGACACGGCACGGAGTGCCGGTGTCAATCATATCCGACCGCGACAGTCGATTTACTTCACGATTTTGGCAAACATTACAGAAAGCGATGGGCACTCGATTAGATATGAGTACCGCCTATCACCCACAACCAGATGGCCAAAGTGAACGAACAATACAAACATTGGAAGACATGCTCAGAGCTTGCGTAATTGATTTTGGTGGTAGCTGGGACACTCATTTACCATTGATTGAGTTCTCCTACAACAACAGCTATCATACAAGCATTAGATGCGCTCTATTTGAAGCATTGTACTGGAGGAAATGTAGATCCCCAGTTTGTTGGGCTGAAGTTGGTGAGAGCCAGCTTACGGGCCCAGAAATCATTCAAGAGACAACTGACAAGATTTTCTAAATCAAAGACAGACTAAAAGCTGCAAGAGATCGCCAAAAGAGCTATGCCGACAACCGTCGGAAACCTCTAGAATTCAATGTTGGAGATCATGTTTTACTCAAAGTCTCTCCCTGGAAAGGGATTGTATGATTTGGAAAGAAACGGAAGTTAGCCCCTGGATACGTAGGACCATTCGAGATTACAGAAAGAATCGGTCCGGTGGCCTACCGATTGAGGTTGCCACAAGAACTCAGCGCTGTACATGATACTTTTCACGTGTCGAACCTCAAGAAGTGTTTGGCCGACGAGTCCTTACACGTACCAATTGAGGAAATCAAGATCGACGAAAAGCTTCATTTTATAGAGGAACCTATCGAGATCATGGACCGAAAGGTCAAACGCTTAAGGCGTAGCAAGATACCGATCGTTCGCGTGAGATGGAACTCCAAGCGAGGACCTGAATTCACGTGGGAACGAGAATACCAGATGAAGCTCAAGTATCCACATCTATTCGAGGATGACACTCTTGGACCTAGCACCAGTTGAATTTCGGGACGAAATTCTCTCAACTGGGGGATACTGTGACATCCGTCACCTCAAGGTCCGTCATTTAACGTGAAATTACGCTAACTATTCTTAGAGCATTCATTCATCACCTTCATAGACTATTTGTGAGGACATCATACTTGTTTGGTTTCTGTTACAGTCGTGATACCATTATTTGCAACCTTATCGCCCAAAACACTTACGGGTATCACCACCGACATCATTAACTATATTATATTATATAATATAAACATCATTAATAATAACATATACAAGATACAAACAACATTAAATACTTCACTATAATTAATATAACGTGCGTGTTTACGTCATTATCAACCGAAACAAGTTTGGGGACTCGGGGGCAAAGTGCGGGGACTAAACTTGTCATTTTGGAAACTAGGGTTGGGTATAAATACTTAGCAACCAGCCCTAGCCCCATTTACTTCATCTTCTTCTTCTTCACCTCTTTCTCCACTTTCCCTCTCTAACTAGCACCAAAATCGGGCGCGTTTGTTGCGTTTTCGCCGTCTAAACTCGGTTATCATCGTGAATACCCACTTCTAGCAGGTAGATAACCTCGCTTAACCCGTTTCTTTCTCGATTTCACTTCTGCGTTTTCTAGGGTTTCGGGTGTTCGGGTTCATCCGAGCACATGAGGTCGTGTGGGCTTGTGTGTTGCGTTCCAGTGTGTTTTTCTGTCTAGACATGTTAGAATATGGATTCTGGAAGTTCTTGGGTGTAAAACTCGTGCCCGGAGCAGCTGGACGCTGCTCTGCACTTCAGCAGTCGCGAACTTAATGTTCAGGTGACTGGGCCTTTCAGGCAACTGAGTCGTGCGACTGGGTCTATGCGTCTGAGTCTATCGTGCGACTGAGTGGTGTGACTGGGGTGAGTCGTGCGACTGAGTCCATGCGTATGTGTGTGTGCGATTGAATCATGCGATTGAGAGTGTGTGCAATTGAGCCAATGCGGATGATTGTGTGCGACTGTGTGTGTCGCACGACTGAAGATCAGTCGTACGAATGAATACTCAGTCATACGAATGAAGCTGATTCGTACGACTGAGGGTTAAATCGTGCGAATGGAAGGTTGAGTCGTGCGATTGGGTGCTGTGTGGAATGACTGAGTGCTTAGTCGCACAATTGGGAATTCAATCGTGCGAATGAAGCTGATTCGCATGACTGAAAGTTGATTCGTGCGAATGGAGTGTCCAGTCATGCGTCTAGTCCTGTCGTGCAATTGGAGTCATTGTGTGTGAATTCTTCATGTGTGTGGTGTGTGTAGTCGTGTGATGTTAAGGTGACATCGACACGGTTGCCATTGGTAATGACGATCATTGAGATTAACACTATCAAACTCATTAATGTTATATCAAAACACATCAACTTAACATTTTACAATTAGCAACAAACGATTCCTAACACAAGTGCTTACCAAGTATTTCTTTAACAACAATAACACTTTTACCCAAACATCATCGACAATGGCAACGTTTCTAGTGCTTGGATCTACATAAGATCTATTGTGCGTGTTTGTGTGAAAGAGTTACCCACGATCGAACCGATACGACCGACCCAACTAAACAATATGGTTAACAGCAGACGTAATATTAATGCTTAACATAACTGTCAATAGGTGATTGACCGTTCGTACATACATACAAGTTTGGGAAGTTTCATCATACATACTTACCACTTAGCAAGTGAATTTCATGGCCCCTTTTTATGCTTATACAATTGTTTCAATCTTTTACAAACATGGGGGAAAAGTATGCTCACACGTTTTCAATGCTGTACAACATACATACAATTTTCATACTTGGAATCAACGTGATACTGTTTTGTGAGTACATATCTGATGCATACATGATGTTACTGTGTGGTTCTTCTTACAACCATTAATTCCGGTGTTGGAACCAACGGATAGGTATTAGTAGTACTACTAGGTTGACACCCCCACCCTTGACAGATGGTTACTCGTGAGTACCATCACACTGCCAGGAACGGGCCTTGGGTGAATATATTCTGACAAGTTGCTGTGTGTACGTCATTAGGTTTGGTTGTATAAAACTCATGGTATGTGATTTTGCTTGCTTATAACTGTATGCACGGTATTCCACTACAAACACTATACAGCATCAATTACATGTTTACAATTCAAACCTGCGAAGCTCACCAACATTATTGTTGACAATTTTGAGCATATTTTTCAGGTAACAATGAGAACTGAGATCTAGGAGTGCTGCCTTAGTGGAGGAGACCCTAGGATGCAATTTTTGAGACTGAACATACACGATGAACATTTATTTTGTACATTGTTGCAGTCCATCAAACAATTAACATTCTTTGGATACTTGTTCCCGGGTTGTGGAAATTACATACAAGAGTACGATTTTTGTGATTATGTGAATCAATTACAAGTTTCTGTTTATGCTCATGGCTATGCTGTCGTGAACAATGGCTAAACACGACACAAGTCTCCATTTATGTCGGGTGTCGTCATGACACGCTTGTCATCAATTACATACATATTGCATCTCTATTATTAACCATGTGTTATGACGATCCCGTCTTGCTCGCATCCCCGTGTTTCCGCTATCAGCGGGGGTGTGACAGATCTCAAGCAACAAAGGTCAGCTAAAAGTTAAACAAGAATCAGTTGAAATTGCTCCTAGCAAAAGCAAGGAGAAATCAAGTGCTCAATTGGAAAATGAGTTGAAGACACACAAGCAGAATAAGAAAAAGAATATATCTGAGTCTGAAGAGAATTCTGAGGAAATGTATTGCAAATGGTGTGACATGAAAATCATAATACGACTGATTGCTACTTCAGCAGTTATTGTTCAATCTGCAATATGAACAATCACATGACTTCTGATTGCTACTTCAACAAACATTGTGTAATTTGCAATAAAAATAATCATTCAACTCATGAATGTTATTTTAACAAAAAGAACAAGACAAAGATCATAAAGAAGTCAAAAGCTAAACTCTCTGAATCAGACTCTCAATCTACTAAAAGTCAAGAAGACTCAAAGTCAAAGAAAGTGCAACAAAAATAGAAGTCAAACTCAAAATCTGCCGAGGACAAACTTTTGAAGAAAAGATCATCAAATCAATCCAAAACACCTCATAAAAAGGTGGATTTCACAGACAAGAAGTCAAGTGTGTCTGATAGTTTCTTTGATAATTTTAAAAAGGGAACACTTGTGTCTCAATCAAAATTAAAAGATGATGAAACTTTTAGAACTTCAGGGACATCTTCAAAATCAAAATATCAACCAGAAAAAGATAAGGTGAAAGAAGAAGCAATTGAGAAACAAGACTTAAAATCATCTGCCTCATCTTTAACAGAATCATCCTTACCACCACCAACTCAAAATGAATCAATTAAGCCTGAAATTAGTACTGAAACTTCAAGACTGATTCATGAAGGAGTAACAATTTTAGACACTGCTGGCAAACCCAAGGCAATTAAAGCTTGGGTTGTCAATTCTAATTGATTTTTTTATTTGTGCAGGAACAATCGTGGAGAGCTGACAACAAGTGGTATGTTGACAGTGGTTGTTCCAGACATATGATAGGAAACTGTTCTCTGCTCCATGACTTCAAACATAAACATGCCTCATATGTGGCATTTGGTGGGGATAAGAAGGGAGGTAAAATAGTTGGTGAAGGAATGGTAACCAATGGTGTCTTAACATTTGAGAAAGTGAATTATTGTGAAAATTTACAGCATAATTTGCTAAGTGTATCTCAATTTGTGATAAAAAATACACAACACCATTTGATGATACTAATTGTTACATTCTTAAGCCAGGTTTTTTAGTTTTAGAAGAATTGATCCTTCTTAAAGCATCAAGAAAAGGAAACACATATGTTTTGGATATGAACAACACAACACTCACAAGCCATGAAACTTATCTGCTATCCAAGTCTTCCGAAGATGAATCTCAAATGTGGCATAGAAGACTTGTTTATTCCAACATGAAGAATATGAACAGATTGGTGAAAAATGACTTAGTTGTTGGGCGGCCAAGAAATAGTTTTATTGTTCAAATCATTATTCTTTATGTTACAAAGGAAAACAACATAGAGTGTCTCATAAATCTAAAATTATCAATACTAACACTATACCACTCAAATTGCTTCACATGGACCTTTTTGATCCAATCAATGTGATGAGCATTGGAAAAAGGCAATATTGTTTAGTGATAGTGGATGATTTCACTAGATTTACTTGGGTCTTTTTCTTAAAACAAAAGAGTGAAACATCTGAAATATTAATGAACTTTGTGATCAAGATTGAGAATCAACTTGATTTATAAGTTAAGATTTTCAGGAGTGATAATGGGACTGAATTTATGAATGCTGATATAGATTCTTTTTGCAGGAATAAATGCATTGCAAGGCAATTTAGCGCACCCAGAACTCCACAACAAAATAGAGTTGCTAAAAAATGAACAAAACTCTAATTGAAGCAGCTAGAACAATGCTAGCTGACTCTCAGTTGCCTATTACATTCTAGGCTGAAGCTGTGAACACAACATGCAATGTTCAAAACAAGACTTTAATTGTCAAAGAACATAACAAGAATCCTTATGAGATTTTATTCAAAAGAAACCCTTTATAGGATATCTTAGAGCTTTTGGGTGTCATGTATCTGTGTTAAACACTAAAGAACAATTGGAAAAATTTTCTGAGAAATCCTATGATGATTTCTTTGTTGGATATTCTTTAACATCTAAATCATATAGGATTTACATTCCACAACATAACATTATTGAAGAAACTCCTAATGTTTCATTTGATGAATCCGTATTTACCACATCTGTAAAAGGATCATCATGGTTATTTGATATCGATGCATTAACATTCATGTAACTCTGGGTATTTGATCAATGCAAGTTCTGCTGATACATGCTATCCAGTTGTCCTCCATGTTTGAATGAAGTATCACTATCAGCCGATCTTCCAAGACCACAAGCCTCGAGTATCATGAATCAAGAAACAAATAATATGACAAGTCAGCAAAATAAAGATACACCCGAGATGGGAATTCTCCATCCACAGTTCATGACAATGCATCAGCAGATGATCATCCTTCATCTGGAGATACAAATAATGCTTCAATAGATGTTCCAAATAGCGGAGAAGAACTTTTGCATACACAAAACTTGTCAGAAGCTCAACAACTCAATCCGTAGTGTTACTGTAACTCCTACGGATGAACAAAACACTTCCGTAGAAGTTACTGCGGAAGATATGAATGATGCAGCTGAAGTACAAAATGATCCTGTTGAACCTGAAGAACACTTTGATTACTTCATATACTCATCAGCACAGCTGAATCCATCTGATCCAAGGATTTGTCTAACTTGGAATCAACAATTCTAGCTGATATTATTTCAACAACCAGAATTCACAAGTCTCATCCATCAGATAATATATAGGAGACCTGAATGCAAGAACTACAAGAAGAAGCAAAGAGGGAGTGGAAAACATTTGCTTGTTCACCTGCTTTTTTCTCAAGTTGTACTTCCAAACATAACAGCTGCTCTAAAGGATAATAGCTGGATTGAAGCTATGCAGGAAGAATGCAACAATTCAGAAAACAAAAGGTGTGGAATCTTGTTGATTTGCCTAAAGGTCAGCATCCAATTGGAACAAGGTGGCTTTTCAAAAACAAGCTGGATGACAGAGGTATAATTGTGAGAAATAAAGCTAGCCTGATTGCTCAAGGATATACTCAAGAAGAAGAAATGATTATAAGTATCGAAGCCTAAGGGGGAGTTTTTAGATCTAGGAAGAATTTCTATATCAATTTGTATAGGCTTAGAACTTTAATCAATTCTTGTAATAAATGATTGTAACTGACTATTATTATGTATGCATTGTGTATATAGATTAACCCATATGTGTTGCTTTGTGTATGATAACAGGCAAAAACAATATACTTGGTGAATTCATATAATTGACTAAGTGTAAGAAACATCTACGGATGAACACCTCTGCTAATCTGTAGATATGTTTCTTACAAGTCTATTGTTGTCTACGGATGACATCAGTAAGTATTACAAGATGGAAGTAAAGATTCCTATGGAAGTACAAGCTCCTCCGGAAGAACAAGAGTTCCTGCGGAGATAATGTTCTTGCGGAAGACAAGAACACTTATATGATTTCAACAAGTCGACAATCAACAAGTCAATAACAAATCCCAGAGATCCGATGTTTCCTTAACTGACTCAAAGTGCCTATAATATGAGTCGTTTCACATCAAAGGGAACACAATAAGCAATATTACGGCTGTCGAATATCACATCACATCATTCAACCCTAGCCGCCGTCACATCATCAACATCAATACGTTCAAAGAATCTGTGTTCATAGAAGTCATAATTATTCTTTTGTAATCATTAGTGAATATTATGAAATACATTTGAATTTATTATTGTATGCGTATTTACTTTGTTTTCATAATTGTGTTCATCATAATGACATTCAATATTTGATATTTAGTATCAATTAAACAATTAACAGCAGTTAATGATTTTTCCGCATTCATTAATTTGTCGTCGTTTTAATACTGATAATTCCTGAATTGCGATCCTTGGATTCACAGTTACTACTTGTTAGTGTGTATGTTATCATATATTATTTCAAAAGTTATAATACAATACATTTTTTACGCCAACTGACGTCCTCTACAAGTCCTCTACTGTGTTGAAGCGTAGATTTTAAATGTCCTGTACGACAAGTAAAAATAAGTCCTCTAAATTCAAAACTTATGGATGCTAACGTCAGAATGCAATGACATGATGTTAAATGACCTGGTAAAATCAATGAGGAGCAGGTGATACGGTGTAATCGACAGTCGACTGAGTTAAAAACGTCGGGTACAAACTTAAATAAACTAAGATCATATCTTTAATTTTTAAATTTAAAGTTATTGGACACTCTAGAACCTATACTTAATAAAATAAATATAATTTTTTTAATATGTTAATTACACCAGTACTTGAACAAAAAAAAAAATAGACTCCCCCAAAATCACTCACCCAGCATAACATCAGGACTGGCGAGACATAATATAATTAACTAATTACAAATCAAGAAATTAATTGCTAGTTTCACTATTGATTACGCTATGATAAATTAGTTCTATGAAAGTAAGATTAATAACATGAAACAATGTACTTACCATGAGTTGATTAGCCAAGCTACCCCAGAATGCGAAATGAGGACTAGTTGCATTTGATATTTATCGTAGTAGTAAGCGACGTAAGGTAACAAGTTGGTGCGTGACCAATGTCCCAAAGACGTCATATGTGCATGAACAACTTGTTCTTCGTCGATTATAATTTGGTCAAACCTCTGAAAACCACTACCAACTTGCGTTTTGAAATTTCTGCTTTTGACGAAAATCTCAGATCCCTTTTTCCTAACACTGTAAAGTGTCACTCGGCTAAAATAATCTTTCCTGGTAAACCTTGGCCTACCGAAGCGAAGCTTCAAAAAATACGGGTTCAGGTTAGGTTCGGGTCGAACACGTGAACCCTTAACTAAACAGTCGGGTTATGGTTCAAGTTCAACCCAACGGGTTTGCGGGTTGAGCCATTTAACCCATTTTTTATTTATTTAAATTTTTATTTTTTGTTATATTTTGTGCCACAAATTAAATTTTTATGTGTTTTATTTCAAAACTTAGAACTTAAAATAGAACTTGACATAAGATTTTATCACTAAAATATCATTGTTTTTATATTAATTGGTATTTTTGCTATAAAATAGTAATTTCGAAGTATTAATATGTGAAAAAAATATAAAAATTAAAAATTCAGGTCAAACGGGTCGTGTTAGTGTCAACCCATAAATTTTATGTCGTGTTTGGGTTGACACTTATGACATAATTTTCAAGTTTGGGTCGTGTTTGTGTTCGTGTATATTTTTGGATTCGGGTCGGGTTGGGCCTGACAACCCGAAACACGACCCATTTAGCACCCCTACTTTAAAACCGGTAGGATTTCCGGTTAGTTACACAAGGGTATCCTGACTTATGAATATTTATACATTATGATATAGGGAGACATATTTTTAATAACTGATTTCTAAGAGAAACATTATAAGAGAGTTTACATTTACTGGTTGTACATTTGAAAACATATGCACTATCTTTGTTGCTTATATTTCTTCAAGTAATATGAGATGTAAATATATCCATGAGAAAATAAAATATACATTGTTATGTAACTATGCGATCGATCTAATTACCTAGGTGATTTATGAGGGGAAATGTTCGCTTGATCCAATAATAAATCCTACTTCTAATAAATAAAAATAACTTTGCTGATGTGGCAGCCTCCTAACCCTTTTGACCCATCAATTTTTCCGTCTAAATATCTACCATGTTTATTTTAAGTATGCAGTAAGAATCCTTTTTAAATGGGTAAGCAAGTGATTTTTGAAAATCTTCATTTACAAATTTGAAAATGTAAATTTTTAGTAAGTAATCAGTTTCAAGGATCTAAATGATTTTATTCTATAAAGTTTATTAAGGTATTTTTTTTTCTAAAACCCGCTTTCTATATGTACAAATTTACATAATTAAACTTATGTTTTGTTTTTTATTTTTCCAATACAGGATACAAAGTTTCAAGGCATTGTTATAAAATGTACATTTCGAAAATATTCAAAAATGAAATTGTTCAAATACAAATATGTCAATAGTAAGCAAAAGTTTGTTTCGATGATAACACAATGTTGACAAAATGCTTAACTTCGTCGGATCTGTATATGGTTTTGATTTTATCAACGTTCTCACCATTTTAGATAATTAAGTTTTTGAATGTGAAACAATTTGTATTTTTTTTATTTATACTCATTCTTTTACATAATATGGTTTATAGATATTATCCGTATGTTATTAGTGATTTATAATTACTGGATATACGTTTTTTAACTGTTAAACCCGTGTATTACACGGGTAATAACCTAGTGTATCATACACGAGTTTCACCATCTGAATCACAATAGGTCTTTGTGGTTCTATGTTGTGTGTGAGGTTATCACTATGGAGTTAGGTGACATGTTAATGTTAATGTAAACTCTTTTTACCGAAAACTAATATGAGATATACATATATTTTCAGATGGTTTATCAATAGTCAATCAATTTCCATTAGTTGTTGGTTTTGATAATTAACAATTGAGATTATTATTCTATGTTTTCTAAATTGGTAATCTTAAAAGTTAAAAACCTAGTTGTGACATTATTCGTTTGAAATAGTTAAACATCATAAACTTGTAATACGGCTTTTGGATTATTCATCAATTCATGCATTTTAACGAACCATGTCTATGTTGTTTCTAATTAGTAAACTTAGGTCAAACAAATAGCTTTACAAACCTGGGTGAGATCTTTTTTCTTATTATTGTTTCTAAACCATTCTTAATTTATTTTTAGTTTTGATAATCATCAAATCAAATCAAATCAAATCAAATCAAAATCAATTAAATTCAGTTTAATTTTCATGTCTAGTTTATTTAATAGCTTAGTTAACAAAAGTCTTCACCAATTTTCCATAATATGACACACTACTTACCCTTACTAGTTAAAGGTGAAGAGGACTTGATTTATAATTTATTTTTGGTCGCCTTTCGATATTGATCAAATGACAAGGTATGACGTATGACTATGTGTAGTGATTGTTTAGTTAAAATGTCACCTAGATGTTATGTATTTCAATAAAGCCCCCTTTAAATCAAGTGTAGTAGTTAATGGTGTTTGATGCCTTTATTATGCAATGATGTAGGCAAAGTTATCATGTTTACTTGTATTTGGTGCTTGTTAACGGCTTGGCAACCCATGGGCTTGACATTCCCTTTAACTATCTTGTAATGGTGTTTGGGTCTCACTTGTTGTAACACTCTACGCAAATCCCACGTCGATCGTGGAGATGAGAGATTCCTGGTCCATAAACAAACAAACAAACAAACAAACAAACAAACAAACAAACCCAAAATATCTCACTCAAGCAGGGTCTGGGAGGGGTAGGTGGTGGCGAGTCTTTCCTCTATCCAGGTAGGTAGAGAGACCGCTTCCAAAGAGACCCCCGACTCGATAAAAAAGCAATAACGGTAGCGAATCATCATATAATCAAACATATGATATATGATACAGCACACAGCATACAGCAAACAGTAAAATATCACCAAAAAAAATACAAAATGAACAAGCATACATCCGAGAAGTAGCAAGTTCCCCTAAAAGGCAGAAGCATACTATATACATCAGGTCCCGCAACAAGTAATCAAAGTCCATTCCTAGCTACAGAACCACTAAAGTATTTAATTTTAATTCTACGCCTTCACTCACTCCTATCCTCGATCATGTGCTCAGAGAGGTGCAAGTGTACCATATCTCGCCTAATTTTCTCTTCCCAAGTCAACCTAGGTCTTCCTCTACTCTTCCTACCTTCTAGGATGATATTCTCCACTGCTCTAACTGGTGCTGCCATTGGTCTCCTCTTGACATGCCCAACCATCTTAATCTTCACTCTCGTATTTTATCTGCAATACAAGCCACTTCTAACTTCTTTCGAAACACTTCGTTTCTTATCCGATCCAGTCTTGTGTGTCCACACATCCACCTCAGCATTCGTATTTCTGCAACCTCTATTTGTTTCTGTGCGATTTCTTTATGGCCCAGCAGTCTGTTCCATATAGCATAGCTGGGCGTACCGTCACTCTGTATAGTTTTCCCCTTAGTTTTGCTGGAACCTCTTATCACATAGAATCCCTGACGCAGCTCTCTACTTGCACCATCCCGCTTGAACACGGTGGGCTACATCGTTGTGTATCTCTCCGTCCTCCTGCAAGTACGAGCCCAGGTATTTGAACCTAGACGTTCATGGGACCGGCATACGCTGGATACTGATTTGGGTGTCTTCTTCTGCGTCGCCACCAAAGTTACAATGCATGTATTCCGTCTTAGAGCGACTATCCTTAATCCTCTGCGCTCTAGTGCTGCTCTCCACTACTCTAGTTTTGTTGTTAGCATCATTTTAGATTCTGATATTAAGACAATATCATCCGCAAAGAGCATGCACCACGGGACTGACTGTTGTATAGACTTGGTCATCTCATCCAACACTACTGTAAAAAGAAATGGGCTCAGTTCCGATCCTTGGTGGAGTCCCACTTCCACTGAGAAGAGTCTGTCTCCTACCGGTGCTCGCACAAACGTTTTTACCCCGTCATACATATCCTTAGTTATTTTGATATACCTCTTTGGTACCCTTCTAAGTCGTAGACTTTCCCAAATTAGTTGCCGCGGAACACTGTCATGGGCCTTTTCTAGGTCGATGAATACCATATGGAGGTCCCTTTTCTTTTCTCTATACTTCTCCATTATCCGCCTTATGACGTGTATGACTTCTGTTGTAGAGGTCCTGGCATAAATCCAAATTGGTTTATCGCTATCTGAGTTTCCCGTTTAATTCTCGTGTCAATAACTCTTTCCCATAGTTTCATCGTGTGACTCAATAGCTTTATTCCCTTATAGTTTTCGCAATATTGGACATCTACTTTTTTCTTATAATGGGGACTATGACACTGGTTCTCCACTGGTCTGGCATCTTCCCTGTTTTAAAGATAGTGTTGAATAAATCTGCTAGCCATTGGAGACCCTCATGCCCTAGGCATTTCCACACTTCAATCGGTATGTTGTCTGGCCCCACCGCTTTAGCCCTTCCCATTTTCTTCATAGCTCTTGTAACTTCGTCAACTGTGATGCTTCTACAATAGCATTGGTTTTGTTGCGTTATTTGGGTTGTTCTATCTATCTATCTCCGTTTTTTGGTTTGGATTCCTGATGTTGAAAAGGTTATCGAAGTAGGTTTTCCATCTCACCTTGATGTCTTTCTCCTTCATCAAAACCTTTCCATCCGCAACCTTTATGAACTTCACCATTCTCAAGTCCTGTCTCTACTTCTCTTGCCTTGGCTATCTTAAACATGTCATGCTCTCCTTCTTTCGTCTCTAATCGTTTATACATCCTCTAGTACGCCGTGTTCTTTGCCTCTGACACTGATTTTTTCGCCTGTCGCTTAGCCTCCTTGTACTTTCTTTTAGCTCTGCACATTTTTCCTCATTGTTACAGCGTATATGTAACATCCGTCATTTTCCGAGATAAAACCAAACCAAACTTATTTTGAGTTTTTTATATTAAATTATGCAATAACTATAATGGATCAAATACATCAACTAAGTAATCAAATTGTAATAACCTGTTGTCTTATAAATAATTCTTTTCATAAAGTTATAAAGACTTTTAATCATTTTACAATTTAATAAATTTTAATCAATTAATCATTTTAATAATTAGATTTATAATTAAAATTTTATAATCAAATAAATGGAATAATCATTTATAATTTGGGTTTTATAGTATAGGGTTGGGAGTGTAATTATTGAAACTTTGTTTTTAATAGTTTTGGCATAAAATAATAACAATATGAAACATGAGGGACCAAAGAGTAACTTGGTTTATAACCAAGCCCCCCTTCCCGTCGACCCTCTCTTTTCCGACCACCTTAACCGGCGAGCTCCGGCAACCACCAATCCACCAAAACTCATAACTTAAAGTGCAATTAAACCATTCTTAACCTTTGTGCGACACATTTCGAATCAACACTCAAATTAATTGGATAAACACCTATTAAACCATCTTAACTTGAAACCGAAAATCACATTCAAATCATGAACCCGTTCGGCTTGAAACTGATCAAAAGAGCTTTAATAATCGAGGGAAAATATCAACCGATGCTGTTAATCTATTAGAACTGCAATTGCATCTGAGATACAACAACATATCACCATCGATCATCACTTTCACTTCGAACCTGCAACTCAACTAAAATCCGTCTTTCGAGCATCATTAACAAATTTGATAGAGGGCTTTTGATCGGAATGACTCCAGGAATGTAAGGCCCCATTCCCGGGAAGCCTCACAGTTGGTTAATCATAGCATAAAATCATTTAATAACAAAACATTGCAGCGGAATAAATTAGACATTCATTTAAACTTAGAAACTATGTCGTACTCATACATTTGTACTTTAATTGTAAATGAAACATATTACTTGTTCTTAAATTACAGTAAATATTCATAAAGATAATGCATCCATAGCTCCCTCCCCAAGTAGCTTCGTGGTGCCATCCTCAGCATCAGCGCTTACCTGTCCACTATTATGCATAAATCAACTTTGCTGAGTGAATTCTAGTTTTATATAAGTAAGAAATATAAGCTTTATCCTCCATATAAGACCACGCATACATCATACTACATAACATTACTTGCATCATATTAAGCATGTTCATTATCTTTCATTCTTTCATTATGTTTCACTTCATCATAAGCGAGATTGCACAAAGCAAGAGCTCCATGTTGATCGACAACAAATGTCGATCCCCGTTGGTACACATCTTCACGGTAGCTAACCCCCGACAGTTGATCCACACTACAGACACATAGCCCGCTCATGAATACGGATCTATCATCATACATCAGACTCACTTAAGTGAAGTCTATCATAGTGCTTGCAAGACTTTTCATCATCAAACGGGCCCGGGGTAACATTCGTTAAGTTCCACTTTTCATTAATATTATCTTCCACTTAATATATAATACGTAACTTATTAAGTACACAACATACCAAGTACTAGTCAACATAACACGTAACCAACCCTCCGCGGGACAGCGGGGTTCGGGGCGGCAGCCCCTGACAGCGGGGCCTAGGGGCAGCAGCCCCTATGGGGTCCAAGGGGCAGCGCCCCTGGCTGGGGCCGGGCTGCCAGGTCAGCGCGCCCGAAAATTATTTTGAGCTATTTGAATGGCACTTTTACTTTAGAAAAATGTATTTTCTTGTTAAAACCCCTGAAATCGTTACCTTGAAAACCTTATGTTTACTATGCATAATAGCCCCAAAAACATAGAAAAAAC